>JAHKKF010489121.1:0-21968 GCA_019740295.1 Labeo calbasu | reverse complement strand
AAAAAAAAAAGAAATCATAACTGACTCCCCCCTGCAGTGCTGCTGACACCTTTTTTGAGTACTTAATGGCACCAAATAAAATGTAAAAAGTTTTCAAACATGTTTGCTAACACTCCCCCATGTTTCACTATTAAGCCAAACACATAGTTCCACCCCAAATGTACAGCAAAACATTGAACCAGTGTTGCTATGTTTTGAGCACCACAGAGCCCCAGTGTTTACACTTTTCAAGGAACTCTACGCATTAAACTGGAATAATATAGAGTGTTTTAACATGAAAATGACACTGCTGTTTTAATAGCTCTCTTTGTTTCTCAACAGATAAGGCCAATTTTGCTCGGCATCCGCCTGTTGCGATCCTGCCACTGGGTACTGGCAATGACCTCGCTCGCTGCCTGCGCTGGGGTGGAGGTGAGGAAAAAATTAGAGACTGTCCACCAGCAGTTGGAGGGAATTACTAAAGGCCTTTGAAATGAAACTTAAAGGGCTTTCCTTCGCTGAATCACTCAAGTCGAGATTAGGCTTTGATTTTTTAAAATCTGAACGCAATCCTGTATAAACCCTTCAAAAGGATCTTGAGACCGCTTTCTTTTAAACATTTCCACACACAAGCCTCAACAGAAGGTCAGACTGTAATAATCAAACTTGGTCATAGTTAGCTGAATGCTCCAGTCACATGAATGAAAGAGCAGGATTTGTTGAGACCACACTTGAACTCAGGAATTTGATTCTGTGATCTTCATCACACAGATGATGGTGACAAGCATTTGCCCACTTAAACCTAAAGGGATAGTTCATCCAAAAAAAGTAAAATTTTGAATAATATAGTAACACTATAAAAGTACTCTAAATCTGTACTGCTGCAGCCAGATCCTGGTAGTCATTGAATTCCATAGTATTTTATTATAATAAAGAAACTCATACAAGTTTAGAACAACTTGAGGTTGAGTAAATGATGACAGAATTGTCAACATTTCTAATTTAAAATAAGATGAAGTTTTTCAACTGTGTGTACATAATTATGTATATTATAATTTGTTTCAGCTATATTACCAAAATTAATTTTCAATAGTTTTATTTGATAACAACATTTAAGAGTGTTGTTATCAACTAAAACTTCAGTTAGAGTCTAAAGTCTATTTCTAACAAGAGATAAATAAACTATTCTTTGAGTATATAAAGCCTTGCCAATCATTTGCCAACAAGAGACCTGCACTATTTCATTCCTGTGTGATTACATATGCGTGTTCTTGATTAAATATGTGGGTTTATTCAGAAGGTTATGATGGAATGATATGCATCAGCGAGCCTGCATCTGCTTGTAAGGCAGGTGTGGATGGCCTTGTACAGGCTGCTGAATTAATTGGCCTCATATCAGTGTTTCCTGTGTGAGCATGTGTGTGGTTTGTGCAAAGGGTAAGGTTTTGCATAAATGTATTCTTAATTTCATTTGGATGGTAGGCTGTTTTTTCTCTCCATGCGAGTTGATTGACTTTGAAACACGTGTAGCACCTGTAGTCTGTGCAGAGGTGCCATGTGAGCGTCCGTTCATGTAACGTTCGACTGGAAGCGCCTGCGTGTCTGGTTCAGAAAGGCAGAGTGAACACCTGGGTGTCATCACACATGTGATATTTCGCTCCTCTGGTTGCCAGGCAGGAGCCAATACCCCCACCTGACTCACAGCACGACGGCCCTCGTTAAGAGATGCCGCCTCTTATGATGGCGACGTAAAAGTACAATGCTCAGTACAATTAGGAAGTAATTGCAGTTCGTCCACCTCAGGGAACCAATCTAAGGATCCTCTCAAGTCATGGTGTTCATCCTCTTGAAGTACAGTAATACAGTAGACCTTTTTTTAAAGGTATAGTTCACCCAAAAATGAAAATTCTGTCATTAATTAATCACCCTCATGTCGTTCCATGAGGTTCATCTTCTGAACACAAATTGAGATATTTTCAATGAAATCCAAGAGCTTTCTGACCCTGCATAGTCAGCAATGTAACTGAAATGTTCAAACCCAGAAAGGTAGTAAGGACATCGTTAAAATAGTCCATGTGACATCAGTAGTTCAACCTTAATGTTATGAACCCACGAAAATATGTTTTGTGCACAAAGAAAACAAAAATAACTTTTTTTCAACGATTTCTGTGTTGTGTTAGTATTTATGAAGGGACAGTAAGCTTTCGGGTTTTATCAAATATATCTTAACTTGTGTTCTGAAGATGAATGAAGATCTTACAGGTTTGGAACAACATGAGGGTGAGTAATTAATGACAGAATATTCATTTTTGGGTGAACTATCCCTTTAATGTGTATACACATACAAAACAGCCATATTTGAATGTAGTGGTCCTCAAGTAGCCTTTACCCTCTGCTTATTTACCATTATAAAATGAATGAAGAATGAATGTACAAATATATCCACACAAAACAAATGACAACCAATATGTTTGCAAGAATGGTTTTCTAGGGCTAAATAATTATGAAATGATTTTCATACATGTTCTGCCTATTTTACAGGAACAGTATTTAAAAAATAATGTTTCATGCTAAAGCACTGGTCATTCTCACCTCAAGCTTATAATTTTGATTAAAACACATCACATCCAGTTGGCCGTTGCGTAAAGTCTAGTTTAAAGTTCGGGTATTTTAGCAGACCTGAAGCTTAAATTGGATCTGAAAATTTAGTATACGCTGGGAAGGTTATTTTGGAAATGTAATAGATTACAGATTACAAGTAAGTAGTGTAACTATTTCAGTTACTTCATTAAAGTAATGCAGCTGATTAAATTTGATTACTTTTTGATTACTTTTTTAAATTTCGAACAAATGTTTTCAATTGTTAATCATTTTCAAATATTTAAACCAGGCAGGGTTAACCTTAAAGTAGTACACTTGTTACTGTTAGATTTTCAAAATACTTCATCACTTGAATTAAGATTCTAATAATTTAATTTTGAAGCACAGCCACCACAAAATTAAAATTTAGCACCTCTTTTTACTTTGAGATCTGAGGTTAAACACAGATTTAAAATCAAAACAAGAAATAGTTTAATGCTATGATACTGTTTTTGACTGACATCTTATGAGCCTTGGAAAAACATACAGCATTTGCATAATGCCAATTAAGGAAATAAAACAGTTATTATTCTGAAATAAGAGTTATTATTCTGTGTCCTAAACTCCTGAAACATTGCTGTCTCATATTGTAAAGCATTCAAAGCATTTTGGGAAAAAAAAACAATTAAATCTGTGTGTGTAAATATTCAGATGTAGCCCCATTTTTATAAGTAAATGTATTACTGTATACAATACAATACAATACAATTAGATTACGTAACACTGTTACATATAACCAGTTACTAGTAGCCAGCTTGATCAATTACCAAAGAAGAATATCACAATTATTTAGGAAAACAAGATTTTATTATCAAAGTGATAAAATGTTGTGTTGCAAAAATGAGTACATCCTCCTAAAAGTTACTAAATAAAGTTAGGTATGTATATTGAACCAAAACTTTTAAAGACAAGTAATTCCCTGACAATTAAAAGTGTTATATAGCCTACTGAATCATACTCCGACTTAATGATGGCAATGATGGCAACAATGGAACCACTTGAGAGAAAACTGCCAGGAGATTTATTTCTTAGCATAAAAGAGGACAGTGGTACAAGAGGAATACCAAATTATTGTTTTAATTGTGAAAATATCGCAGAAGTACCACTGACATTTAAAAACATTGAACTTGTGACATAGCTGATGAAATAATCAGGTCTTCACTTTAAGTTTTAATTTAGTGATGAGTGAGTTTTTGCTAGAAAAAGAAATACCATGCAAGTGTCTCAGAGTTGGCAAAAGCTATGAAAAGAGTGACACTTTATCTCACAGAGTATGACACAGCTTGCAGAAGTGACATGCATGGTTGTTTTCACCACTAGAATTACCTGCTGTACAAAATATAGACTTCTGTCCATACTTTTGTCTCAAGAGACCATGTCAATCATTTCGGATCCAAAAGCATCCAAAATGTTCTGGTGTTGCTAGAGGAGGAGTACAGTGAGAAGTCCCTGGTTCCCACAGGGGCATTCAGTGGTAGTAAAGCTCTTATATAGTGATGTATGAGTACTGAAGGTGTGAGGGAGTTGTGCTTTATCAATGCTGTCATGAATTCACACACCACTGAACTTGATGCTGAAGATGCTACCCTCCCCTCATTCCCTGCATTGTTGGGTGTTTTTCAACATGACAATGCAGATATTCATTCTCCCAAGGTGAAAATCCTTCAGTGGACATGTATTTCACCCAATCTTAACACTCTTCAGCAGATGTGGGTGATTCTGAGATGAGCTGAGCAACATTAAAGATCAGGGCATTTAAGAAGGTCGTCCGCCAGGAGTTAAACAGGACAGATGTGTCATTTTGTCATGAACTTGTACACTCAGTGCCAAGAAGCAGTGTCAGAGCAGTATACTTCGTAATTCTGGAGGGCATACGAAGTACAAGAATATTATACATTTGCTGAATTAAATCTAGGGTGTACTCAAAATTGACTAATTTACTTATTTTACAGAAAATATTGACATATATTTTGTTGGTTTTATTGAGTATATGTTTAATACATTTCAATTTTGAATTCTTTCCATGAGTTATATTAGTGATATTTATTCAGACAGGGTGTATTCATTTATGCTGCACACTGTATATAGTCTGAACTTCTGTAGTACTCTCCATTGGAACTGAATAAACTTATAGTCTGCCGTTTGTCAGAGAAAACGCTGCTTTATACTTTCACAGCATTGTGTTACTAGGCATATTTAATCATTCGATCTTGCTGTGTTGAAATTTTAATGAAGTCATGTTAACCTTGGATTTGAGATAACACGTGTCTTTCATTGTCACAAGTAGAACAAAAGTTGTGCTTGTTTTATTCTTCTTTTCTATGCGTGGACACACTTGTTCATAGATAAAAAGAAGCTTTTGTGCTTCACGTGTGGCTGCAACAGTAAGAACATCCGCACATGAGTTAGTGTCTTCCTATGACATATAGGCTCATGCAGTGTCTCTGTTGTGATTGACAGGCTATGAAGGAGGCAGTCTGGTCAAGTTCCTCAGGGATATCGAGCACAGCACCGAAGTGCTGGTTGACCGCTGGAACATCGATATTATACCTGACGATAAGGAGGAGAAGGGCGACCCTGTACCGTACAGCATAGTGAACAACTACTTCTCCATCGGAGTGGTGAGAACATACTACACTTTTACACAAATGCTTAAAGCTCAGGGAGTCTCAATAACAGAACTCCTGAAAGTGCTGGTATATTAGACGTCTAACAAACCTCCTTCCACGCTCATTCATCAGTCAAAACCTTTTACTCCCCATTATAAGAGTGTATTTTTTATAAAGCCTGAGGCTAAACCACTCTTTAAAGTAATTTGTGATTAATTAAACGTTGTTTTCTCATGTATCATTAGAATTAATTATAATTGTCAGGGGAACAACAACATGTTCAAACTTTGCTGATGTGATTTACTGCGTCTGAAACAGTTTCATGCCTGTGACTCGGTGTATTATTGCACAGAATTCTCCTTCTCACACACAGTTGCTTAGCAACACTCTTCTGTTCAAATGTTATATCCCATGTTGTTGCTATAATCAAGGACTTATTATCAGAGCAGTTAAATGTCGATTCAACATGTATTTTTTTTTCGACAAGAAAAAGCTGTCTTTCACAAAGTAGTTACATAATCTTTTCTACTTCTTTTTTTATACACCAACTTGTGGGGCAGATTATATAACAAATAAGTCTTTTTTTAAGTGGTTTTTGCCAGATGGATAGATGGCCACTGTCTATTACTGTAAGAAGTTACTGACGTAGAAGTTCCTTCCACAATTATAAAATGAGAGGAAAACTAAATTCAGAGATGCAGGAGTGAATGCCAATGAGGTTATTTACAGATAGGACTGAATTTCTGTTCTTTCGCTGGCACAGTCTGGCCAGGTGGGTCTCCGTGAGTCTGTCATCCTCCCCTTGTTTAGCTAATGATTAATTTCTATCCTGTTTTTAGAACCCATCACCAAAAATAGTAAGTCTGCCTTCATTTCTGAAAAATGTCCAATATTCTATTATAATCAGCCGAATCCCAGGTGTGTTGGATGACTGCTGTTTTATCTCGCTGAAATGTGCCAAGTAGTCAGCCCACATTTAGAATGGCCAGAAATAGTGACGCGACCTGAAACGGGCCACCTGACCTGGTTGAATTGGGTGTGAAGAGTGGCAGGAGGCGCATACAAGCTTTACGCAAGGTGGCACGAAGGAACGCGCCACTTCGGGGCTGTTATGTAACTCAGCTTAGTGTCCCGCTGTCTCTGTGTTCCTCAGCCAATGACACGGACCACGTAAGATTTATTGTTGTAGACGCCTTAAGAAATTGCTGTCGAAGTGAGCAAAGAATAAATCTTACACTCTAGTTTTATAGGAAATTAAAAATAAAAAAAATCTTTTGATTTTTCTCTGTTTGTGAATAAATATGACCCAAAAGATCATCAGATCTTTTACTAAAAGAGAACCAAATTAAAAATATATACTTGTTCATTTATTTACTCTGGAAATATATATATGTATATGTGAGTGGCAAAAATATGTGAATCTCTAGGATTAGCTGTTAGTTTGAAGGCAAAATTAGAGTCCATCTGTTCAGAGGTGTTTTCAATCAGCGGGATAACTGTGCGTGTCCTGTTTAAAAGAATTATTTAAAGGGGTCATCGGATGCAGAGTTCACTTTTACATGTTGTTTGACCATTAATGTGTGTTGGCAGTGTATGTACACATCTACCCTATAATGATAATTCATCTGTAAAAATAATATCCCCTTTTTCAAATTGAGTCATTCTCAGATGCCTGTCAGTGTGGCGTCACACTGTGTAGTTGATTGACATGAGCGTCTTACCTCAGACCCGTAACAGTCTGACCTCCATTGTTCCGATTTCGGAGCAGGGATGTAAGTTTGACAAGAATCTCTGATTGAGCGATTGAAGTGTTCTGTTGCTGGATGTAATAATGAACATAGCGGTCGTCATTTACTTCCGACATCTGAGCCGCTGAAGATGCAGTGGATTACGTTTGTTTGTGAAGGGAATGCACCTCCCAATCTATATAAATGCATCTATGTTTGCGCAAATCATTCGTGATCCAGCTTCACCTACAGCAGAATAAGGGTTTTTTTTATGAATCCCTACAATCACCTTTCCTAATAACATGCTAGTTAGCAAGTTTCGCAGCTAAAAACACTAAATGCGGCTAAAGTAAACAATCTCTCAGAACAGCTCGTCACTCCACAGAGAAGAGAGGGGCGGGGCAAGCAGAGCTCATTTGCATTTAAAGGACCAATCCATCAGAATGAGTTGATTTTTGCAGAGCTCATTTTGACAAGGTAAAAAGGGTGTTGTTTTACACTACCATTGAGAATTAAAAAAAAAAAAGTATATTATAGACTTTTCATTAAGACCCTAAAGAATCATATCAACTTGTGGAAAATGGGCATCCGATGACCCCTTTAAAGAACAGGGATCTATCAAAGTCTAATCATGTTTGTGGAAGTGAATCATGTCATTAACAAATGAGATCTCTGAGGACCTCAGAAAAAGAGATGTTGTTGCTCACCAGGCTGGAAAAGGTTACAAAACCATCTCAAAAGAGTTTAGACTCCACAAATCCACAGTCGATTGTTTTCAAATGGAGGAAATTCAAGACCACTGTTACACTCCTCAAGAGTGTTCGACCAATGAAGATCACTCCAAAAGCAAGACGTGTAATAGTCCACAAGGTTGCAAAGGTTGCAGGGTGACTTCTAAGCAACTGAAGGCCTTTCTCACATTGGCGGCCAGTGCTAATGTTGTCATTCATTAGGAGAACACTGAACAACCTTGGTGTGCGTGACAGGGTTGCAATGAGAAAGCCACTGCTCTCCAAAAAGAACATTGCTGCCCATCTGCAGTTTGCTAAAGATCATGTGGAAAAGCCAAAGGGCTATTGGAGAAATGTTTTGTGGATGGATGAGACCAAAATAGAGCTTATGTTTGGAGAAAGGAAAATACTGCATTCAAGCATAAGAACCTTGTCGCATCTATGAAACATGGTGGTGATATCATGGTTTCGGCCTGTTTTGCTGCATCTGGGTCAGGATGACTTTCCGTCATTGATGGAACAATGAATTCTGAATTATACCAGCAAATTCTAAAGGAAAATGTCAGAAGATCTGTCCAAGAACTGAATCTCAGGAGAAAATGGGTCACTCAGCAAGACAACGACCCCAAGCACACAGGCCGTTCTACCAAAAATGGTTAAAGAAGAACAAAGTTAATGTTTTGGAATGGCTAAGTCAATGTCTGGAACTTAATCCATTTAAAATGTCGTGGAAGGACCTAAAGTAAGCAGTTCATATGAGGAAACCCATCAATTTCACAAAGTTGAAATGGTTTTGTACTGAGGAATGGGCTAAAATCCCTACAAGCCAGTGTGCAGGACTGATTAGCAGTTACAAGAAATGTTTGACTGCAGTTATTGCTGCAAAATGGGGGTATCACCAGATACTGAAAGCACATACTTTTGCCACTTACAGATATGTAACACTGGATCATTTTTCTCAATAAATAAATGTCAAAGTATATGTTTTTTGTTTCATTTGTTTGATTGGATTCTCTTGGTCTACTTTCAGGACTTGTGAAAATCAGATGATGTTTATGTAAAGTTTGTTTCAATTAAATACAGACACACTGCGAAGACGCAGCTGTTTGTTCTGGTCAGGTCTGTGTCAGCCCGTCTGATGATACAGTGTGGTGGTTTGAAGAGGCTGGGTAACGTGAAGGAGTGCTGACTGTGAATGGACAATGGCCTATACTGTGAACTCTGAGTCTTGTGATGGGGGTGGACTGGCTGTGCCATGTGGGTCCTTGCGTGGCTTGGCACTAATGCTAGTTCTCACAAGACTACAATATATTAAAAAAACTGACTGGTGAGTTGGACGTTTTCTTTGGAGCAGTTGTGGGTTAAAGGGTTAATTTACTCAAAAATAAACATTCTGTCATCATTTACTCACTCTCATATTGTTCCAAACATGTATGACTTTGCATTTTTAAATATTTTGGGAAATGTGCCCAGGCAATAAAAGTCAGTGGGATCCAATATAGTTTGGACCCCAACATTATTCCAGATCTCTTCTACTGTTTTCTCTAGATGAAAATAAAAAAGTTATACAGGTTTGAAATATGGGGGTGGGTAAATGATGACACACTGTTCATTTTGGATTGAACTGTCCATTTAATATCCCTAAAAAGTGAAAACATCCAGACAATGCTGTATTTGTTTTTGTAATTACATTTGGTGATGCTATTGGCTTCTGCTTTAAAGTATTTGTCATATTATAACTGACTATTCATGAATGAATTATAGCAGTACAGTAGCTGATAATGTATGCTTTGATGGTTGCAGTTGATTGGATTTCCGTTTGATGGACTGTTCTGTGAATGCAGGCAATGTTGTAGGGGGCCTTCGGTGTCTGAAATCACGATACTGTGGTGTGTGGTGCAGTGTGGCAAGGCACTGGAGCACAGGGACAGGGTGCTGGGAGTCCAGGAGGACAGGACAGATGGCTCCGCATTGGGCGCCACTGACACCTGAGTAAAGCAGTGCCGTGACTCATGCACTGATGTAATCATTAGTAATGCTGTTTCAGCCTTCAACATTTTCCAGTCACTATCCATAGAGGTTTCCATGGCGTTTGCGGTTTTCAGGCCGTTATCACCAGGGTTATGGTATTTCATCATTTGTGGCATTCAGTGAGCTCATTTTGTCTTTAGCCTAACTAATATCCATGTGGGAAGAAATGTTATAGGTATAGTCCAACCGAAATTGAAAATTCTTTCATCATTTACTCATCTTGACGCCGTTCCTGATCTACATGACTTACGTTCTTCTGTGGAATACAAACTGATTTTTAGAAAAATCAATTGTCTCTTTTAATGGATGGAACCCTGCAGGGTCAGTAAGCTGTCAGATTTTATCAAAAATATCTTAATTTGTGTTCTGAAGATGAACAAAGATCTTACACGTTTGGAACAACATGAGGCTGAGTAATTAATAACAGAATTTTCATTTTTGGATGAACTGTGCCTTTCAGAATTGATTCATCAGCTGGGGTCATATGGACTACGTCAGGTTTGCTTTGTGTGTTTTTTTTTTTTTAAACATAAACTTATGGAACTTGGATATACCCATACACAAACTGGAGATTTACAGGAACAGGGTTGGATGTTCTCACTGTTTTTTATTATATGCATCAATGATCAACACATTCTTTTTGCCTGCTGCAGCAAATGCAGTAAGGTGCTAACACACAAAATGCAAAAAAGTCTGGCACTTGAGATCCAAAGCCAAGTGGAACTAAAAAGTGCTTGAAGTGCTGGAATTTGACTTTTTGAAATTTAAGGCCTTGAGAATAACAATATTCCTGAAAAGGGAAAAGTGCACTTGAAAAGCTTGACTTATTGGAAGACAATGTCTCTATGAAAATGTTTAATTTTTTATTAATAAGCACATATCTTTTTACGCAAAATTCACACATTTAAAAAAATATTTGTTTTGCCTATTTCGGTTAATGTCATAAAACTATTGTGCTAAGCTAGTAGTAGTACTGACAGTGTCATGTAAACATGGCTAAAAAAGCAAAAAGAGGAACAGATGAACCAAATCAAGTGAGTGACTCGTGACTTCTTTCCATTTCAATCGATTCACTAGCAAAAGCCAGATCAAATTAAAAGAGCCATCATTTTTTAATTTTAATATCACTTGTAATGATTTTAAAAACCATTTAAAAACCATTGGGTCACAACATGATTCACTGTTTTGGAGCACTCCAATTGGATTGTGTATCGCTAATCATTTGACTTAGATTGGGCCTTCGAATTGTGTATCGCAAATCATTTGATTTAGATCAGGACTTTGGAGCAGGTTCACGAGAGCTTGATGCTTATGATGTCATGGTCATGGGGTTTAATTCCTAGGTAACAAATTGAGTATATCAGAATAATCTACCAAATAAATGCATTTATTAATTTGCTGTGGTGCTGTTTGCTGGCTAATGCTGAAGAACACAAATCTGGGCACCCATGTCCCAAGCTGAAAACGTAAAAATAAAAATATTTCAGGAAAATGTGCAGTAGTTGAGCAGCTATCATTGACATAACTGACAATGCTTTCTTCAGGTATGATAGACTTATTTACATGAACCTTCACCCCAAGCAGTACCAACTGATGGGGGAGCGCAGTGCTTCACATTCATAAGAATCTGATTTCTGAGACATCTTGGCATGTCATTGTAATACTGCTATGTGATCCAATTCACCCTGGAAAGAATCCTCAGGAGGAATTAAGGACAGCAAACACACATCGTCAGCAACCATTTAAGACGTCTCTCCACGTACATCTCCAGGCCTGGGAGTTGAAATCCAACCACCTCTCTTGACATCAACAACTTATCTGTCTGGGTCTCTCACCCTCCCCGTGGTGGAGGTGTTTGGAGACTGCCCCGCTGCCATCATGTTCTCACTGGTGTGGTATGATGCACCTTCATCTCCAGTGACAAAGTTGTGTCCTGGGACAGCAGTACTAGTTATTATGCTTCGTTTAAAGACATGCTGTCCCACTTATTTTTAAATAGTCTCTCTACTAATTAAGATTACATTTGAGAATATTTTTTTTGTGTTTCAATGGAGGCATGTCACAGACTGTGATGATGCATTTCCACAGTTATTAACCTTGTAAATCTAGTAAGTGAGTGTTTGTAATACACCAGCTAAGGGAGTGACATCAAATTTGATATCTTTCTCTCCTCTGACTAACATAATCTATTTTTTTTAGAAATGCTATTTTGGATTTTTCATTTGCTACTGGGGCGAATGGGAGCACAAAAAGTATATTTGTTGTAGCTTTCATTTACCCCTATGAAAGTTTATTTGGGTAAACTTCTATAGTGTTGAATGATAAATACCAATGAATACCAATGAATGATAAATACCAATGTTCTGCCATGAAACTCTAGATGGCGCAGGCTGACAGGTCATTAACGCAATCGTGATAATGATATTCACAGCATTAAACTACTTGGCACAAGCTTTCAGAGTTCTCTGAAACCCTCCACCTCCCCAGCTCCACCTGTATATATCTGCTACAGATTATTATATATGCTATTTGTGCAGCAGCAATGTCTGTTAAATACCCACAGCACCGTATCAGCGTATGTACTGGCAGTCGCAACTTCCTGTACTTGCTTTGCAGCAACAGCAATAATTTACAACAACAGCAATAACCAACAGCAGCAGAAATTCAGCAGCATAGCAGATCTATTCCGCCAAGACCAAATATATTAAAATGGCCATATCCAATACTAGTCATTTTTGTGTTCTCATTTGCCCCAGTTCATCAGATGTCAAATGTGCTGACACTTAGCCGTTGTATTACAAACACTCACTTGCTAGATTCATGGTGTTAATAACCAGTGATTATAATGATTATAATGATTAATAATGATTTATTAATGATTATAACGGTGTTATAAATAAACAGTGTTACTAACGGCATTATTTTTTTTAGTAACAAGTAATCAAACGAATTACTGTTTCACCGTTAGTGACAATAAAATGTGGCGTTACTATAATTTTATAATTTTTACTTCTGAGGTAAATTCAGGCTTATTCATCTTAGCGCGTCTTCTTCCAAAAACGAAAAGTAGACGAGATGAACTTGATAAAAGTTCACATTTGTTTACGTAGGTCTTGTGGGCATTTACCTACTTGTCCGCGCATCTCACGTGGATGTTTAAACTTTGAAAAGTGGAGAAAAACTAAAAACTGGAGCTTGCATTGGTATCATCCTGATTACTTCATTATAGAATATTTGTTTTCGATGTGACTTAAAAGTAGACATGTCAACCTTTCTATACACATACTTCTTTTGTCTGTGAGGCACGTATTCGCGAAGATTCAGGTTGTTTTATTTACGTGTCTGTGAAGAGAAGTAATGGAGACCAAGACGGCAGAGAGCGCACCCTGTTTATTTTATTTATTTTACAAAAGCATATTGTTTTCTTGTTATTATGATGTTGAAGCGACCCCAGTAACATGATATTTAGCCCCTGGAAGGTGTCTCTCACATTGTCCCACAGCAATATTAAAATAGTGTAGATTAGTGTTCAATGTTTTATTCATTTACCATATTTAATATTGTGGGCATCCAAGTTATCTGACATATTTGAACTTTTTTTTTTTAAAGTAACACAGTAGCTACTTTCCCTGGTAATTTGCTACTTATATAATGATGTTACCAACTCAGTTACTATTTGTGAGAAGTAACTAGTAACTATAATTACATTTTTAAAGTACGTGCGCAAGACTGCTGGTTAGCATTCACTAGAGAATTTTGCAGCACGTGGTATGAGTATTTCTGAAACCCTGCACCTCCCCAGCTCCACCTGTATAGATCTACAATGGGTTATTATATGCAGAGTTCAGATGCAAAACCAGCTAAATCCATCTGACGTCTTTCTTTAAAAAATGCATTTTTATCAGGCTCAGATGTATAGGTTTATATGTAAGTACCGGTACTTCTAATTGAAGCTGGTATTTTAGCGAGTTTGAAGAAAAAGTATTTGATGGAGGTATAATACGTGTCGAGAGCATTCACTCAGTATCATTATCTCATTTTTGACCGAGATAGCTTTTAGCTGGTTTTGCATCTGAACTCTTCATATATGCTACATACTGTGCAGCAAAAGTTTGTCTTAAACACTCACAGTACTGTATCGGTGTATGTATTGGCGGTAGCAAGTTCCCGTACTTGCTTTGCAGCAGAAATAATCTACAACAACAGCAGCAGCAATTCAGCAGCGTAGCAGATCTATTCCACCAGGACCAAATATATTAACATTGTTATATCCGTTACCAGAGTTGTCATGATAGAATATTATTTTTGTGTTCCCATTTGCCCCAGCTGGTCAGATGTCAAATGTGCTGTCACACACTCAGACGTATTACAAACACTCTTACAAACACAAGTTGCTAGATTCATGGTGTTAATAACTATGGAAAATGTATCAAACTACTGCTTCTGAGAATCTCTGTTCTGTCATATTGTAATATGGCTGTGCTCATGCCGGTTCGATAGGTAGCTAAACAAACAACCGTTTGATTTATTCAATCTTTTAACCTTATCTATGTGATAAGTGTGTTTATTTTAGAGCCTGTCAGTCTGTGTGTGTGTGTGTGTTTGTGCATGTTGCATGTGTGTGTGTGTTTGGAGGGGTATAATACTGGCACGGACTGAAGGTCAGGGGAAGTATCAGTGACAGGAAGTGTTTGGCTGCCAGAATCGGACCAGGTTACCACCATAATGAATGACCGTGCTGAGTGACACCTGGCCAGTCTTAAAGATAGAAGGAAAACAGGGCCCACCTCTCCATTCACCTCACACATGCACTCTAGAAATGCATTTGGACAGTATTCACATGATTCACTCCTATACTTATGTGCACTTTAACACAAACACATTCTCAGTCTCAGCATAAGTCCCATGTGCACCTGCTCGCGGCCGTGCTGACAGGAGCACAGATGGGCACTGACTCAGTACAGTGCTGCAATAACCCGGTGTGGACACACCAATCACGGTGACCTGAATATCACCTCGCTTAATACCCTTAACCTCTTCACCCCATTGATAGATGCCATCCCAGGAGGACAATATTTGTTTTTGGACCAAGTTAGCTGTTGAACTTCGCCCACTGATGTGCAGAAGCCGTCTAACTCTATATGATACAAACTCTGAGATGATGTACAACCTTTAGCCCGTTCAGATAGTGAAGGGGGAATGCCAAGAACAGTTAAGCCCGCAGTTGCATTCCACAGGGACAGGATATGTCTTAGTGGAGGACATGGTGTCCCTGTCCTCCCATAGCACACAGTTTTGGGATGAATCATAACATAACACCCCAGAGGATTTTTGTATCTGGGCAGCTAAACTCTTTGAAAATATACAATACATTTGGGAAACTGTGAAACTGAACAAGAGCTTTGTTTATGAGGGCTGTTTTGACATTCATTTATATCTGTGCAAGTCCAAGCTGAGGTTATTCTGTCTGGTCTTAGATGCATGTAAGTTTAAAATGTAAAGCTATAGCTAGTATAAATATCATCGTTCACTCACCCTGGTGTTATTACAAACATGTATGACTTTTTATCTCCAGCGAAACACAAAAGAAGACACTTATAGCATTTAATGGCATAGTTCACCCAAAAATAAAAGTTACCCCATGATTTACACACAGCACCGGGGGGTTAATAAAGAACTCCTAAAGTGAATCAATGCGTTTGTTAAGAAAAATGTCTATATTTAAAATTGTGATCTCTAGCTTCCGTTCACTATTGTATGCATGTTCACGAGAGTGATGAACGCAAAACAACATACCGGCCATGAATTAGAAGTACAAAACGAGGATTTGTAAAGAAAAATGTCGATATAAGCCAAGAGCAAACTTGATTCTTAAGAGACTAGCATATTCTCACTGGAGCTTACGCTGCGCCTATGTCCTACGGCATCCACTGGAATACCGCTCTCTCATGAACACGCATACAGTTGCGTTGTGAACAGTTAGCAAAAGCTAGAGATGACAGTTTAGAAAGTTTTAAATATGGAATTTTTTTTAAACAAACGCATTGATTTGCTTCAGAAGGCCTTTATTAACCCACCGGAGTCATGTGGAGTACTTTTTATGATGGATGGATGCACTTTATTGGACTTCTGTTAGACTATTGAATGTCAACACCCATTCACTGCCAGTATAAATCCTGGAAGAGCCAGGACATTTTTTTTAATATAGCTCCTATTGTATTTGTCAGACAGAAGAAAGTCATATACACCTAAGATGGCTTGAGGGTGAGTAAATAATTGGGTAATTTTCATTTTTAAAGTCCCCATGAAAGTTTAAGTTTTTTGGCTTTTAGTATGAATATATGCCTTAGTTTATCTGTAAGCTAGTATGCTCCAAAACAATGACAAAATTCACATTTACAGGATGGAAGCATTCAAAACTTACAGTCTCTGACTTCTACCAATATGGATCAACGATTTTGATGACATCACTCTGCACTTCAGCTTTTCATCAAACTTTCTTTCCAATCAAATGCTCTCTAGAATTCGAAGCGTCCCGCCCCTACACTATAAATTGACGCTGAAGCTACGGCTGAAACCAGTCACTTGTTCACAGAATTTGAGTTTTCTGTACAGTGAATTGCACGTAGTGCACTATATAAGGGATAGATATGAGATTATATGGCATATGAGATCGATTCAGACAGTGAAAATATGCTTTCCGATGGGGCGAATGAAGTCTGGTTTCACTTTGTGTAACCTGAACAACCACAGTGCGCACACACAGAGTCTGCTCCGGTCCTGAGACACGATAGCACAGAGCGGATCATATGCGTGAGTCGGTGCAGACCATAAAACGTATCGGACACATTTGAATTCTACACAGAATGCTATTTTATATAGAGATAATGCGATATGGATGAGATTGTGGCCGTTATACGCTGTCAAATGCGACTTTACCCAGCTCAGTGGCTCTGGCCCAAGTTGTGAACAAAATGCTACTGGCTATTTAAAAAAGGGGGGCAGGACTGCTGGAAATGTCCCAACCTGTCTTCCTGTTTCAGCTGAAATTACGTCAACACAGAGAATAATGTCGCATGTTTCAAAGCACTTCAGTGGACCTTTAATATTTAACCTATTAGTGGACCTTAATTTTTCATTTTAAGTTGTAGTCATTTTATTATGTGCTTTTGTCATTTCTTTATATTCCAGTATTAGTTTGAGTAATTTTAAGAATTTTACTTTAACTTATTTTGTTTCAGTTAGTTGCCAAAGCAACATTTCTAATTTTTTTAGGCTATGTATGTAAGTTTAGGTTTTTAATCTTCTTTTATAGTTTTGTTTCACTTAACAAATAGTGTTTTATAGTTAACAATTTTTGTCAATTAAAATTTGTAATGTTTGATTAATTAATTCAGTGAATCGCAAAATAAATTTGACTATAAAAACACACAAAAGATTATTTAAAGCAGTATCAAGTAGAGATTACAAATTGTAGCTTTAGAATATTTTATTTGATTTAACATAAAATTAATTTATTAACACAAATATGCCTATAGTCCCCCATTAACCACATATGCAAGTGTGTATGTGTGTTCCACAGAAGAAAATAAGTCATTCAGGTTTGAAACAGCATGAAGGTGAGTCAGGGAGAACTATCCATTTAGTATTTGTTTGTTGTTTTTAGTATAAAATGAGCGCTTAATGAGGCCCTAATGCCTCAGGCCACAAAAGGAAATAAAAGCATCATTGGACAACAGCAGTTCTTTTTGAGGACAGCTTCCTTGCATTCATTAAATGAGCTGCTCTTTAAAGCGTGGTGTCGTGCAGTGCCCGTTCTGTGTCATGGTATTCACCGCAGTGATTGAGGTACAGTGCGTCCTGTTCTCGTCCAATATCACACATGCCAGTTTGTGGAGCACCTGGAAGGGCTTTGTGAGCGTTGCAAAAATGTCACGTAGACATCATCTATTCTGTGATATTTTGAGTGACTTTTGTAATACTAGACGCACACAGACCTCAGCAGGTGATAGAAAATGTTTAAATATCAGCTTTATAGCATTAGTTTGGATATATGTGAGGGATACGAGTCCATGTAGCCTCCCCAGCCCCCCAAACTTCCTGTACTCTCTCCCATGTGAGCTCTGCAGCACCTGCGAGCACGGGCAGGAAGCCAGCACAGGTGTTAACGTAGCATCGTCCGCTCGCGGCTTGATCGGCGTGCCAGCAGCTATCAGACATTGAGAATCTCACAGTCGCACACTTCCTCCCTGTCTGAGTCTGTGACACGGTGAGCACTGCAGAGTGCCGAGATCCATCGTTATATTACACAGCGAAACTCCGAGACAGGTGTTACGTGTGTGTGTGTGAACGTATTCGGGCTCGGGCCTAGTGAAGGATGTGGTGGCTTTGAGCTCTTCTGTCTTTTACATGTGCGGGTGTAAATATAGAAATAATCAGTTACGGTTGCAGACCTGATTCATCAATTAGCTCTTCTGTTTGCACACTGTTGCTTTGATTTTAATCAAGGCTGCTTCACTGAGACTGGATTCCGCTCTGGGTTGGTGCTGCAAGAGCAAACAACCTCTGGTGCTTTTAACCCACTGTTTGATCACTTATGCTCTCAGCTGCAATTAGGTCCTCACAGGCTGAACTTCATATCATTCAAGTTGACGGGATAATGGTCTTGAAGTAGATGATGTGGTCATTTTACTAAGCAAAGTATTTAGTATTACAGCAGTGCTTTTAATATCATATATTCTTATAATTAATTTTATTTAAATTTCAGTGAATACAGATTTAGTTTTTAATAGTGTTTGTCATTTTATTTGTGATAACATTGTATATATTTAATTTTATTTAAATGAATACAGTTTTTTTTAAATAGTTTTTGTTTTAGTATATGATAACATTGTATTTGTATAGTATTTGTATTATTTTAGTTTATTTTTTAGATTCGTTTTGAACTAACAGCAAGTTTAATCATTTTTTAAATTATTTATAGTTTATTTGCCCTAATATTTAAAATATTTACCCTTGGAATTAGTAAAATGAATAAGATCGTTGATTTAAATTGATATCACGGCCATACATTATTTTTATGTTAACGTAAAAATGTACAATTGAATACTCCTGTGCAGGCACTCCTCTTGTAGGAGATGAGCATTGTGGGATGCTTCTTTTATTTCTGTACTTTTCCAAAGCAGTTGAATTACCATTAACCTTTATTTTCATCTGACAGAAGTATTTCCTTCCAGGAATTTGTCTAGTAGAGTTGTAGCAGAAAATTCCTGGATTTTTTTTGGTTCACGGATGGGTCTGATGAAGTGCACACTGTTGTTGTAAAAGCTTTGTTGTCTTACTGTTCATTTTTTCTCTCATCCCACCCCCCATCCTCTTCTGGCGTTCCTGGAAAGCCTCTTTCCTGCCGATACCATCACTTATTCATCCAGCTTCACTCTATTTATTTCTTCATCAGGCACTCTAGTGCTGTGGCCCTGTTTCCAGGATTGTGTATTTTCTCCAGCAGGCCTATCTGCACGATCATCTTCCCCTCAGGCCACAGCAACAGAGCTAACAAGCAGAGCCCTCCCTCATAGCACATGAGCTCATGATGTGAAACAGGGGCCAGTTAATACCTGAGCAGCTCGCAATTTCTAGGGATGGCTATTTTTACTGCACCGAAGAGAAAATCACCTCTCTAGTACCAATTTGAAATCATCAGTCTATAAACTCAATGAGCCAAGCTGTAAGGTTTCCATTTTAACACTCTGTGGTATTACGTTCAAATGATGGAAAATTTTTCCTTTTAAGAAGAAAAGAAAAGAAGAAAGTGACGACGTATTGTCAACTATGGTGACCCATAGTCAAAATTGGTCCTCTGCATTTAACCCATCACGAGTGCACACACACAGCAGTGAGAAGTGAACACACACGCAAACACACACTGTGAACACACACCCGGAGCAGTGAGCAGCCATTGCTCCAGCACCCGGGGAGCAATTGGGGGTCGGTGCCTTGCTCAAGGGCACTTCAGTCATGGTATTGAAGGTGGAAAGAGCGCTGTTCATTCACAATCCCCACCTTTAATTCCTGCTGGCGTGGGAATCGAACCAGCGACCTTGTCTGATGGTTTAAAATTTGTATTAAAATTTGATTCGCAGGCTAGCAGTGTGCAGGATTCATCTAGTTTTGTGAGATATTTTGACATAAAATAGAAAAATAAAGACATAATTAAAGCGTTGAAATGCTCTCGCATCCGGGCTCACTGCTACACGGTGGCTTTAGGAAAACAGCAAACTGAGCAATATGTATTTAAAGTGCTAAATATAGGACGAATATATCAGAGTCATTTATATGTGCCAAACTTCCTGCTGCCAGCTGGTGGCGCTATGACTATAACTAAATATTGGCATGTATATGTCTTCAGGCCAGGACTTTGATCAAACATAAAGTTTGTTGCAAATTGAACATGGTATGTTTAAGTTAGTGTAAAACATGACATATCCTGTTGCCAACAGGTGGCGTTACGATTATAACAGAATATTGGCCTTTAGATGTGTTCAGGCCAGGACTTTTATCGAACGTGTGAAGTTTGGAGCAGACTGGACATTGCATAAGTTACAACAACTTCCGTTTCCATGGCGAAATATCAAACTTTGTCAGGCTGCCACGGACATGCCCTTTAACGAAAACTCAAGATCTTCACAATTTAACATCGCAAAGGCCTTTAGATTAGACTGACCAAATATAATGTTGATGTCATTCAATCTCTAGGAGGAGTTTGTTAGAGAGTAAAACATGCCACTTCCTGTTGCCAGCAGGTGGCGCTATGATTATAACTGAATATGGTCATGGGCATGTGTTTAGCACAGGACTCTTATTAAACATGTGAAATTTGGGGCAGATCAGACATTGTATGCCTGAATTTTAACAACTTGCTGTTTCATGGCAAAACTTTGGTCAGGCCGCCACAGACACGCCCTCCAACGAAAACTCAAGGTCTTCACAATTTAACGTTACAAAGGGCCTTAGATTACACCGACCAAATTTGGTGTTGTTCTGTTTAAATCACTAAGAGGAGTTCGTTTAAATACAATGCCTGAAAATGGCAAAAACGGCACAAAACTTGCGAGAAAATTCAAAATAACAGACTTCCCGTTGGTTTCTGGACTTCACACAGAGAGACTTTTTTGTAGGTATTGGTGTGTTACATACATGTGTCTACCCAATTTCGTACATGTGTGTGAAACATAGCTGAAGGGGAACTTTGTTGAAATTTTATAGGTGGCGCTATCGAGCCATTTTGCCACACCCACTTCTGAAACCCATATTAGATGTAAATTTTCACCACTTCTGGCGTGTGTACAAAGTTTCATGAGTTTCCTTGCATGTTTAGGCCTTTAAAAATGCGATTCATTTTGGAGAAGAAGAAGAAACTGAGCAATTCCAAAATGGTCCTTGCACCAATTTAAAATAACTGCTTTCTATTTGAATGTATTTTAGAATGCAGTTTATTCCTGTGATGCAAAGCATCATTACTCCAGTCTTCAGTGTCACATGATCCTTCAGAAATCATTCTAATATGCTGATTTGATGCTCAAGAAACATTGTTTTATTATTATCAGTGTTGAAAACAGTTGTGCTGCTTAATATTTTTGTGTAAACATTGATGCATGTGTGCAGGATGCTTTGATGAATCGAAAGTTCAAAAAACAGCATTTATTGCAAATACTTTTTTGGGAACAAGTTTCACTTTGGATCAGTTTAAGTTATCCTTGCTCAATAAACGTACTAATTAAAAAATAATACAAATAATAAATAAAAATACAGACGCAAACTTTTGAACGGTACTGTATATACGCTTGGAATCCTTCTACGCTCAAATTGCACCATTTATCCTTCACAATTATACTTCACAGCAGAGCTTACTGTTAGGGAGCTACTTTACTCGCCATTTTCATAGAATTTTTTTTATAGAATGCTGTGTGTGTGCCTTTCTTGGAAACACATTTTAAGAAATCATAATTGCATTCAGTGTGCTGAAATGCACTTATATTATTAGGAACACTTCCAAATAAACAATAACCTGAAGTAATATAATTGATGCCACTTGATTCAAGTGCAGCGAAGTGTCAATTGTCTCTGTTACTGAATTATACAAAGTTGATTTGTGAACAAAATTTGAACAAAATTTGAGAAGCACCCCAGCATGTGTGTTTCCTGTGAGGGTGTCTTGGAGAGAAAATCAAATGTAGGTGTTTTTTCCCCAC
>JAHKKF010489120.1:0-15111 GCA_019740295.1 Labeo calbasu | reverse complement strand
TTCTATTTTCTGTCTGTCTCTTTGTCTGTCTGTCTATTTATTTGTCAGTTTGTCATCTGTCTCTCTTGGTTTGTCTGTTTGTTTGTTTGTTTGTTTGTATTGTCTGTCTGTCTGTCTGTCTGTCTGTATCTTTGTCTGTCTGTTTATTTATCTGTCTCTTTGTCTGTCTATCTGTCTGTGAATTTGTCGGTTGTTATCTATCTGTCTGTCTGTATTGTCTTTCTGTCTAACAATCTCTTTGTCCATTTGCTTGTATTTTCTGTCTGTCTCTCTCCTGTCGGTCTGTTTCTTATCTGTCTGTCTGTCTGTATTGCCTGTCTGTCTGTTTGTGTCATCTGCCTGTCTGTCTGTTTCTTTGTCTGTTTGTATTTTGTCTGTATGTTTGTTTGTATTGTCTGTCTGGCTATTTCTTTGTCTGTTTGTTTGTATTTTCTTTCTGTCTGTCTGTTATCTGTCTGATTTTTTTTATCTGTCTGTTTATCATCTGTCTGTCTCTTTGTTTGTATTTTTGGTCTGTCTGTCTGTCTGTTATCTGTCTGATTTTTCTATCTGTCTGCTTGACATCTGTCTGTCTCATTGTTTGTATTTTGTCTGTCTGTTATCTGTCTGTTTGTTTGTATTGTCTGTCTAGCTAGCTCTTTGTCTGTCTCTTTGTATTTTCTGTCTGTCTCTTTGTCTGTCCATTTATTTGTCGGTTTGTCATCTGTCTCTCTTTGTTTGTCTGTTTGTTTGTATTGTCTGTCTGTCTATCTATGTCCAGTTCTTTGTGTTGTCTGTCTGTCTCCTGTCTGTCTATCTGTATCTTTGTCTGTCTGTTTATATATCTATCTCTTTGTCTAGGTATTTGTTGGTTTGTTATCTGTCTGTCTGTATTGTCTGTCTGTCTAGCAATCTCTTTGTCCGTTTGTCTGTATTGTCTGTCTGTCTGACTGTCTGTCTCTTGACGGTCTGTTTCTTATCTGTTCATCTGTATTGCCTGTCTGTCTGTTTGTGTCATCTGTCTATCTGTCTCTTTGTCTGTCTGTGTATCTGCTGCCTATCTGTCTATTTATTATTTGGTTTTTGGTATTTGTATTCTCTATCTGTCTGTCTGTATCTATTTGTCCGTCTCTTTGTATTTTCTGCCTGTCTAAGTGTAACTTTAACCAAGTGTACCTTATTATGAAGTGTTACATTAAATATTGAATGGTGCATCAAATTAAATTTAAATTTGGTAGATTTTAATACACCTGTTTTGAAGGTGCCAGACTTGTAAACAAAGCCTCCGATAAACCGGCCAGTTCTGACAGAGGTTTGCCGATCCATGAGAACGTGTAGAACATAATGTGTGGCCACTTCTGCAGTCCACAGCCAATCACAGCACTGTGCCAAAGTACAGTCTCCTCCTCATCAGAAGGTGATTAATGTATCTTCTGAGTAAACACACCCTGTTCTGAGTCTGCAACCCAGACATGTATGACTCAATCACAGAAACAACCCGCTTCTGACCCGGAGAGGTAAAACACAACAACAGAAACAGCTAGAAACTCCACAACCTTTCTCCTGTCTCTGTTAGAGCCTTGTTGATTGCAGTGCAGAGCCACAGTGTTTGTACTTTTTGGTTGGTTCGATCTGTAGTTACATCAGCGCATATGTTGCTTATAATAATAATATGAAATGCTTCTGAGAAAGTGCACTACATATGGTTAGAGTCTTCATACCACACACTGGAGTAAACAGAAATGATGCAAGTAAAGAGGGCCGCTATGTTCAGGGTGGCCTAAATCAGATCTAGATTAACCATATGGACAATTGGGCATCTGCCCAGGGGCACCATGTTCAGAGTGGCACCATGCAGGGTCGTATAAATGTTTTTAAATAGCTAAACATGTCCCATTGCTGTATATACAGGAGTTCAACACTTACTCAGTAGTATTAAAATGCAGAGCAAGATGGCCACCAGGGCTCCGGTGCTAAGTCCGGCTGAGAGCAGCAGGGCTTCGGTGTTGCACGTCTGCACATTCCCACGACTGTCGCAGGCGCAGACACGGACCGTCAACGTGCTGGTGCTGCTCTGGATGGGGTAATCATTGTCTGAGATGACGACAGGCAGCAGGTATGAGCTCATCTCTCTTCTGTTGAAGCCGCCCCGGCGAGTCAGGATCCGCGCTGTGTTGTCTACAAGACAATGATGTCAAGATCAAAAGAGATACTGAGACTCGTGTGTACGGTTTTAAAGCTTAAGCACTGAGTTGGGTTTTTAGCTAGCAATGTAATTGCTGTATCTTTGGCATTGTGAATAATATGTTTTGAATTAATTAAAACTGTTTGTAGTTTGCTTGCATAACAGATGTGCATCTTTAGTGTACTATGTCTTATGCTGATATTGTTTTCAAGTACAAACATATTAACAATGACAAGCTGTAACCAGCGGTGCCAAATGGTATTGTAAAAATAGTGACTGTTTTTAAACAGGTTCCCCAAATAATTCACCCCATCTTCTTTCCACATCTGAGTAAAAAATTAATAGGTAAGTATTTTTTTTATTCTTTTTAATTGTGACTTCTAACTCAAACATGTTTTTTCTACATCAGTTGTGTGACATTTCGGTTTACAATTTTGAGATCAGTAAAAACTATGGAAGCCCATTTCTGCCACTGAATAAAAAATAAAAAAAGGTAGTTGCAACTTTATCTCAAAATTCTTCTTTTTCTCACAATTTTGAGAAAAAAGTCAGAATTGCTAGATGTAAACTTGCAGTTGTGAGTTATAAAGTCAGAATTATGAGATATAACTTTTTTCTTAGAATTGTGAGTTTATATCTTGCAGGTCTGACCTGATAACATGCAACTGCAAGATATTAAGTCAGAACGGTAAGAAATAAGTGATTCTCAGAATAAGTCGGATTTCTGAGAAATACAGTCAGAATAGGAGATTCTGAGATTCTGACTCAAATTTTTGACTTTTTTTTCTCAATTTTCTTAGTTACATGTTATAAAGTCAGAATTGTGAGACATAAACTCACAATTCGAGAACGTATCGCTCTTTTTTTCCTTCTCAGAAACAAACTTGCAATTGTGAGAAATAAAGTTTAAAATAACCAATTTCTCAAAATTGTGAGTTTACATCCCACTATTCTGACTTTATAACTCGCAATTGTGAGTTCATATCTCACAATTCTGACTTTATAACTCACAATTTTAAGTTTATATCATGCAGTTCTGAGAAAACAAAAGTCAGAATTGCAAGATGTAAACATGCAATTACACTTTTAATTTTCTATTCAGTGGCGGAAACGGGCTTCCATAGAAAATATGTTTCATAATAATGTGAAATATTATTACAATGTAAAATAACTTTTTCTATTTTTAATATATTTTAAAATGTAATTTATATCTGATATGCAACGCTGAATATTCAGCAGCCATATATGATCACATGATCCTTCAGAAATCATATGATCTTTTTGAATATTAGAAATGTCTTTACTGTCACTTTTGATCAAATGAGGTGTCCTTGCTGAATAAAAGTATTAATTAAAAAAAAAAAAAAAACGTACTGAATGGTAGTGTATCTTTCATCTCAACATTTATATTTTACATTGTATTTCTCATTTTCAACTTTAAGTCACAATTTCACTTTTTAATCTGATGCAGAAATGGGTTTCCACTGAATTACCTTCATTGTCGAAGATGGTGAAGTTTGGATTGATGGTGCTTAAACTAAAAACAAACTTGTGCCCGACAAGAGGTTCATCAGTGTCCACAGCACTTATGGTCTGGATGAGCTGGAAACATAATAAGCTATGATTATTCGCTGTTTTCATTTTATTCTAATTCAACATAAAGCTACGTAATATAACAAGAGCTCTAAAGCTCTACATAACAGCAGAAAGAACAAGCAAACAGAAGCATTTAGTAAAATATTCGTGTGAAACAATGAATAAACATGAAACTGCGGCATACCTGACCAGCTTTGACATTCTCACAGACAAAGGTCTCGTAGTACATGGCGAATTCAGGCGCATTGTCATTCACGTCGCGCACTTTGATAAACACCGGCACTCTGGTTTGCAGGGCAGTACCTAGACGCCAATGATGAATGCGTTTCAGCAATTGTGGAAGATATTCAGTTTGCATTCAAGAGGTCTAATTTCGTTTCTCTCTATTTGTCTTTCAGCCTTTTACCCCAGGCATATATTCTTCTACCGAGAATGCAGAAAGCATGAATTAAACCACAACTCAAGGTGACAGTTTGATTTTTGTCATCAGTCATTTATTGTATTGCTGTGGTTGAAGCCATTTCTGAAAATGTCTCGAGGCTCTAGAAGTTTTAGTCCACCTAACGTTATAGCACAACAGGTTTGAACAAACAAAAAAACTCAAAATCAATTTCAGACCATAACTAGTTCACGATTTGAAAGTGAAATATTGAATTAAAAGGCAAGAGCTTGCGCGCCATTATAAGTAAACCTTGCGGCATTCATATCAGCAAAGCTCGCAATGCAAACTTACTGAGTTCGGTCGCCAGGACCGAAATGTTGTGCCATTTGGAAGCTTCTCTGTCCAGAGCCTGCAGTGTGCTGATGGTCCCATTGTTGGAATCGATGTTAAACAGTCTCTCCAGGTCTGTGTGCCGATCAATGGTGTATCTGAAACAAGAATGACGGTAATGAATGCGAGACAATGGAGCTCTGATTATGCCCAGGCACAGGGACGGAACGTCCTCGGTGTTTTAAAGCGTTGTAAACACAGCCCCAGGAAGTGAAAAAGGGTACATCACACACCCATAATCAAGGGCCCAGAACAGAGCCTGTGCAGTCCGCCAAATAAATCAGCCCAGACTGGTTTAATTTTCCTTCAAACGGTGGGACGTATTTGATTTGACATCTCTATTAGAGAACAAATTTGCCCTCGTCAAACGCATTGATGTTAGTTACACGCCCAGCACAACAAACTATACATTGTACCTTTGCGTTTTAAGACCGCGGCTACAAACTACCCTGCAGACCAGATATTGAATTCTCATGCCGGTCCGGACTGGTTTACAGCATCTATAAAAAAAAAGTATTCACTCTCTTGGAAGTTTTTATGTTCTGCTGGTTTATAGCATTGAATAACATTGATTTCATTTGCCTTTTTGACAGGGTTTAACAGAAAAATCGTCTTTCGTGTCAATTTGAAAACATTTCTGCAAATTGGTCAAAGTTATTATGCATAAAATCATTATTTGATGCAGAACTTGATGCAGCATTTGGTTTCTTTCAGTTCATGAATTCATAAACTGGAATTGAACTGGAATAACAGGAAGTGAAGTTTACTGAAATGCAATTAAAACAAATTATAATTACTTTAAAAAATGGTATAAATTTATGTGTATAAGGACCAATTCTCACTTTTAACTAAATGCTTATTAGCATGCCTATTATTAATATATTGACTGTTTATTAGTACTTATAAAGCACATATTCTGCATCTCTAATCCTACCCAATATCTAGACTTCATAATTATCTTACTAACTATTAATAAGCAGCAAATTATGAGTTTAAAAAGGGCAAAAGTTGTAGTTACTGGTTTGTTAATAGCAAGAATTGGACTTTAAAACAAAGTGTGATCAATCAATCAATCAAAGTTGTAAATAAAACAAGACTACTGGAGTACATTTTACAAGAATATATATTTCAGTCCTTTTACTTAAAAATTTACTTTTATATTTTTCAAATTTACTTGCAATTGCTGAGTGAAAATTGTTTTAAAGAATTTCTTATACAAACACAATTTTTTCAGTGTAATGATATTTTAGAAACTTAACCCTTTTCTACATAAGAATTATATATATCATATACTGTAAAAAATAAAAAAACACAATTTGTTGAGTCAGCTTACAATAATTTGTTCAGTCAACAAATAAGTTTAGTCAACTTGAAATGTTAAGTTGTACTAAGTAACAACTATATATTATAGTTATAAGATATTTGTGTTTGCTTAACAGATGGGTAAGTAACCCAGCTGCCTTAATTTTAAGTTGATTCAACTCAAATATCTAAGTTGTCACTCAGTATAATTTAACATTTCAAGTTGAATAAACTTTTTGGAGTTGACTGAACTTAAAATTTTAAGGCAGCCAGGTTACAAATTATTTTAAGTTGACTCAACAAATTGTTTTTTACAGTGTAGTGTGGTTGTATAAATGCATTTATTTTACAGTATAATTGAAGTCTATTAACATATTTACTGACATATCGCTTGAGATTTACTTTAAAAAGCATAATTAAACTTAATTTTGAGTAGTGCACAATGCACATTTCTAAATATTAAGCCTAAAATATGGTTTAATGTCACGACTTCTGCACAATTAAAAGTGCATTAAGTACAAAATTAGTTGTTCCAATTTAGCAGTTTATATATATAAAAGTTTATATATATAAACCTTTTTACTTTGAATTCAAATTCACATAGTGATTTGGAATTTAAAATGCCTTTTCTGGTCAAATCTGAATGATGCACAACCCTATAATTTGCATAAGTATTTATGTTCTTCAAGTCAGTATTTTAACAACCTTCAGCTCTGCACATCTGATCACTGTATTTTTTTTTCCCCATTCTTCTTTTCAAAACTGCTTAACCTCCGACAGGTTGCATGAACATCATGTCTCCACCCATAAATGCTCGGTTGGAGATCTTAGCCATTCTTGTGTAGCTTTGATATTCTGCTTCTGGTCATTGTCTTGCTGGAAAACAAATCTCGTCCTGCAGGTGTCTTGCAGACCCCATCAGGTTTTCCTTCAGGGCTTCTGTGTATTTCACTGCATTCATTTTAGCCTCACAAGCCTTCCAGGGCCTGCCGCAGAGAAGCGTATATGCCCCTCAGCGTGATGCTGCCACCACCATGATTCACAGTGGGGATGATGTGTTTCTGCTGATGCTCAGTGTTTAGCTTACGCCAGACGTGGCGTTTATTTTAATGGCCAGGAAGCTCAATTTTAGTCTCATCAGATCATAGAACTTTCTTCCAGCTGGCTTCAAAGTCTCCCGCATGCCTTCTGTAGCCGAGATGTCATATGACAGTTTTTTTTAGCTGTCGCTTTCTCTTTTTCCACTCTGACTGGTGAAGGACACGGGTAACAGATGTCGAATGTCTGACGCTCGTAACCTTTTTCAGAGTTTCCTTCTTGCACGATGTCGCATTGTTTGAGGACATTCTCCTCTAGGTTGATTTACAGCTAGACCAGACTCTTTCCATTTCTTAATTATTGATTTTAACTGTACTCCAGGGGACATTCAATGACTTGAAAATCTCTTGTAATCATCCCCTGCCTTGTGCATTTCAATTACTTTCTGCTGGGAGTGTTTTTATGGCGAAAGATTTGCCACAATGACTCACCAGAAGTTGGACCTTCCAGATGGAAGTGTATTTAGACCGCAATCAATTTAAATCCCTTGACTACACACAAATTATTTTTATTGAACTATTTATGCAAAAAAAAAAAGCTACAGTGCAGTCTACTAATATTGGCACCCTTGGTAAATATGAGCAAGAAGGCTGTGAAAATAAATCTGCATTGTTTATCCTTTTGATCTTTCATTCAAAAAATTCACAAAATTCCAACCTTTCATTGAAGTAAAACAACTGAAAATGGGGGAAACTCACATTAAAATAAATGTTTTTCTAAAGTAAATATATGTGTATATATATATTTCCCATGACTGCCTTTGCTTATATTTACCAAGGGTGCCAATATTAGTGGAGGACATTGTATGTGGTTAAATATCTTATAGAGTAGAACTGAATACTTATGAAATTAGTAATTTTGGATTTTATTTTCGGAAATATTTTTAAATCACTTTGAAGAGGTATTTATTTACTTATTTAGCATTTAAAATGTATTTATTTATTTATTTACTGTCTTTTTTTCCCCCAAAACTGATTTTTCTGTCATTCTTTAAATATCATTATATTATGTAAGTATCCGTATTATTTTAGATCACTTTGGAGAGTTTATTTTATTTTCCATTGTGATATTTGCTGTAAATGATAAAACTTTATTGATTGATTGACTTGTTGCAGCACAACAGCACTCAAAACGTGATGTCCTGCTACAGTATGCGTTTTATTTTTCCCATTTTTCAGCAGAATAGTGGTACCTTAGTGCCAGTAAGTGCTAATTTTTCAGTAATCAATTATGCGTTATGCGTTGAATAGCCAGCTGTGACGAACACCTTCCTAGCCGAAGCAACTAGCAACTATCAATTATCCTTAACCGCATATTGCGTGTTGTGAATTTTGAAGTGGCTCGTTTGAAAGAGGCTGAATGCTAATCACTCTGTTGATCCCCTGCCTTTTGTTTTCATGAAATAAGAAAAGGAAATCTTTCCTATTAAACCCATTTATCAATGTCAGCTTACATATTCTGCTGACATTTAAATATGCAACTGAGTGTGACGTGCATGAGTAAGCCAGAAGGACAGGCTTTTCAGACAATCGGTCGCAGTGCGCACACGGACAAGAGACGAGAGACAAGACGCGCTCTTTCACACCAACTTTGCGACTTGTAAAATTCTGAATTCAGAAAGGAAAGGAGGGGGGAGATAAAACAGCGCCTGTATTCATCTCGCCAAACTTCCGGAGGGAAATCACCAACTGAGGCCCCATGAATAATTTGCTTTTCCCCCATCTTCACACACATACACATGCGCACACTTGGGAGCATGTTGATGGATTGGATTTAACCGAGCACAAAACATCCGATCAACAACTAAAATGTGGAAGGCGAAGACGTGTTCTGCTTGATTTTCATACACCGTGATGAACTTTATGTTCTGATGCTTTGGGAGCCACTTTTCAAGGTGTCATTTCGCTGTTTTCCCCCGCTGTACCTTTTATTTGTGTCTAAGGTGAAAGCAACCACTTGTTTGTTCGCTGCATATTCAAAAGCATTTAATTACCGAGTCCCTCTGTTCAAATCTCTACTGGACCATTAAATTGCCTGTTACAATGGCTAAGATTATCTGTTGACAGAAGCCTCCTTATTAGCTAAATAAGCCTTTGGATGGTAATGAAACTAATATAATGAGAGCAACGCAAAGCAAGTGCGACGCAAAACTAGTATGAGCATCAAAACATTAAAGGGGTCATATCAAGCAGAAAGTTTCCTTTCTCTTCATTTTGCAACTTTTAGACACTCAAAATGTCTTCACTAGTTATTCATTATTATTAATACTATTTTTAATGTTTAATTTAAAATTGTGTATTTTATAGTCTAATTAATATTCTAAAATATATTTTATTATTGTTTATTTCTCTAATATATTATATAAATACTGTTCTTATAGGTAAAAATGACTATATTAATACATATTATAAAAAAAATTAAAAAATAGGGCTGCAAAACGATTAATCGTGATTAATCGCATTTAAATTAAATGTATGTTTATATATATATATATATATGTGTGTGTGTACTGTGTATATTTATTATTTATATATAAATACACACATACAAAAATTATGTATATATATATATATATATAATTGTATATATTTTATATATAAAAATGTACTGTATATATACATTTTTCCTTTATATATACGTTATGTGTGTATTTATATATACATAATAAATATACACAGTAAACATACATATAGTATGTAAGCATATTTTGAATGTGATTAATCGCGATTAATCATTTTGCAGTCCAAAAAAATATTAAATTATCTGTAGATACCATATTGAATTTAGTGAGAATGAAAACAATTCTGTGAAACGAGTCTTTACAATGGCACGCACTGTACAGTATAAAGGTCCTAGATCACGTATTTTTCATAACTCATAACGTTGGCAATTTGCCAGCTGAACAACTGGTATATTGTCAAAACAACAGTACAATCCATTGAATGCACTGCACATCTATCCCTCATAGCCTCGTTTTCATTGATGTCAAAAATTAAATATGGTGTTACTCTGAATAAAGTCTATTATATGCCTATTAGATAAAGTCCCTTAAAAGAAGTCTGTTCACTCTGTGGCCAAATGGAAGTTATTTTGGGCATGCAAAACCCAGTCCTGTCTACTTAAATGGGGAAATCTTGAAATCTCAAAAACTTGCCACACTCACATTTATATAACATTTAAAATCTGACATCTGACACAACTGTGCATGTCCAGTCCTAAGCACGCATTCAACGATTCTGACGGTGCGTCCAGATTTGAATTTGAACTTACTACGTGACTGTTAAAAAAAAGTACGAATATGTGTATTATGAATGAAATTCGGATGTGTTACTATCACATGACTTACTATTGTCAGTTGCGTCGCTTCACTAGCTGGGTTTCCTTCTAAAGTTGCGAATTTAATTTATGCGCAACGTTGGAATGTCGCATAAAACATTCACAAATAAGCACTGTTTCCATCCAACGAGTCAAAGAGAACAAAATTGTCACTCCCTGATAAACTAGCACTATATATTACTAAGAAAAATAGGATAAGCCACTGAATATAATAATTTTCATATATAATAAATTACTTGCGTCTCAGAGCGAACAGACGAAACACAATATCGTCATTGCTTTAGGAAGTGGATGCCTGCTGTTTGGGAACACAGTCGTGTTGTATCAATTATACAGAAATACTTTGACGACAGACTTTGCTCTGGGATTTAGGAATGACCATAACATTTTAGATGCTGTGCAACAAGGTCAGTCCGCTGGTTAGTCCGGTTATGCTGTCGCATCGCGCAAAGTCACATGCGTTTAAATCTCCCATTATTTGGAGATTAAGGGTTTTTTTTTATTTGGCAGCGGCAAGCAATAGAGGCTATTTACACCAAGTGAAAATAGCATATTTTCTTAGCGATAGATACTATTTACGCAAAGTGCAAATAGCGAAAGATGCTTTTTACACTACATGCAAATAGCTATAGATTCTATTTACACTATATTAAAATACCAGAATTTTCTGCTGTTTATACTACTTATTGCAAATAGTGGCAATTAACTGCACCTCAGTATTGTAGTAAATTATAAAACAGTATGCAATAATAAAGTATTGAGTGTGAATTATCATTTTAATTCAAATTATTAAATGGATGCAGTAAACAATAAATCCCTACACCAACCCTAACCCTACCCGATTTTTTTTTTTTTTTTAACTTTTCGATAATTTCCATAATTTTTATTGAAAATAAATGCCTTTCCGAAACGATATGAGAAAAAAAAAGGCCAGCAAAAGGCGGATTTAAACCTGGGTTGACTGCGTCCAGAAAAAACACGGCACGTGCTTTACCATCTACGCCACATGTTGGTGGGCGGAGTTAGTGTAAATAGCCTCTGCCAACAAGGCGGCTAATAGCACTTTTATTTTAAAATTCTGGCATTTCTATCACTTGTTTCTTCAAAATGTACATAAAAACGGTGATGGAAACATAGCAATTAATAAATCCTCTTCTATGGTCTCATGGGATAGTTAAGTGTCCATTGAATATGTACTTAAGTATCTTAGCAGAACTAGTAGGTCATCCATGTACTTTTTGCCTACTGTTTTCTGAATATGGACATACTACTCTACTATCTACACAGTAAAAAAACAAAAAAAATCACAATTTGTTAAGTCAACCTAAAATAATTTGTTACCCTGGAGCCTTAAATAAGTTTAGTCAACTTGAAATGTTAAGTTGTACTAAGCAAAAACTTAGGTATTTGAGTTGACTAAACAAAGCTTGGTTTGTTAAACTTAAAATCTGTGCTTGTTACCCAGCTGCCTTAAAATTTTAAGTTGAATGAGTTGACTGAACTTAAGGCAGCTGGGTAACAAATAATTTTAAGTTGAATCAACAAATGTTTTTTTTACAGTGTATAGTAGGGAAGTATTCGATTTCTGACACAGCTTGAGGGTTTTTATTTTGCGTGTTGCATTTTTTTCTCATTTCAAGTGCACCAGCTTGGTATTTCTATAGTCTTTGCTACTGGATGATTAGAACATTGAGGTAATAAAGCAAAACATTTCATAAATCATAATAGCAATCATTGAATTCTAAAGGATGTTTTTTTGTTGTTTTTTTTTAATGTTTAATTGTTACTTACTTGATCAGGTGATTGACTGTATCAGGGTCTCGAGCTGACACCGTGCCCACCGAGCTGCCGGCAGGGGTGTCTTCGTCCACCTCAAAAATGTACAGAGCTCGAATGAAGACCGGAGGTTCGTCCACATCCGTGACTGTGATCCGGACAGTCGCCGTGTCGCTGAAAGGCCCCAGTTGTTCAAAGCGTCGATCTATATGCGTGTTGGTCACCTGCACCCGTAGTGAGTACAACCTCTTACTCTCGTAATCTAGTTGCTGAACGGGAGAAAGGTTACAAGAGCAAAGATAAGACGTTAGTCTTGGTCTTCATGACCTGTCTGAATAAAAAAGGAAGGCTTACTTTTCTGATACTTTTCAGCTCACGTCTATTCGGTCACAGATTAACGACACGCTCTAGCAACGTCGCACGAAACTTTTCTAAATCTAAAGCTCGTTTTTGCATACGAGCGCTTATCGCCATTCCCTTTTCTTCCCAGTTGAATGTCTTTTTTATAAAGGCAGGGCATCGTGCTTTAATGCAGCCTTTTAATTATGAAACGATTAAAGACTCAAGGTACGATCTTTTACCTTTCGCCCATTCAGGCCTTCTTCCGTAGCTATCTTTCATTCTAGTTTAAGCAATAAGATTTGCATAATTGCCTGAGCCTCGTCAAAGCCTGACCTGACAGAGAGAGGAAATAAGCTATAGGCAGATTTCAGCAGGCAAATAGATCCCTGTGCCACACAAAAGGGAAAAAGGGACTTTTTGGGCTGTGAATAGAATTAAGCACCTTTGTAAAGTTGATAGGACACGAAGGCTTCGATTTAGGGGATTACTTTCTAAGCACTTCGCTTCGTATGGGTGCGCGCGTGCATTTGAAAGAATGAGAGAATGAGAATGAGGGGAAGACCGGCGGATGGCGCGGATTTTATTTCCGACCGCCGACTTACAGTGGGATGTTTAAAACATTAGATACAGGGGCCTGTTTACCTTCTTCACCGTTATCACCCCTTCCTGGCTGGTGCTGTCCGTGATGATATTAAACACCTCCTGCCCGTCGCCGTCCAGGACGGAGTACCACATCTCAGCGTTCTGTCCCACATCCGCGTCGTACGCTTTGATCCGACCCACCGACGATCCGATTCCGGCGGACTCTGGAGTGGAGAGATGATAGGTACCTGGAGAAGGAGAGCAAAATAAATCAATTGAGTAAACAGTCAGGTGTTTGTACGAACTCTTTGTTCTCGAGCGAGGCGCTTCGGCGTGCATTTGTCTATTTGTTTATCCTTCTCTCGGGGGGAAAGCGGAGCTGCCTCTCAGTGGTTATTCTTTAATAGAATTTCAGCTCCGATGAGCCATTGGAGAAGGTTCTTTTTAAACCCAGTTTGTGGAAACTGCTCCTGATGTGGCTCTTGTATTGGATTTGAGACTGTGGCAAAGAGAGAAGGATTATCACCCCAAATGAAGCTCCCGCTGTGCTCTCTTTCTTTCTCTCCATCCCTCTGTCTTTTAGTTTCTAGCCTTCTTTCTCTATCCACCCTTCTCTCTCACTCTCTAAAAAGCCTCTTTCTGTGGAGATTTTGTTCTGGGTTCACGTTGTGAGTCACCCTGGTCAGTAGGAGAAACGAGCCCCGAGCATTTCAATGATTATTCAGCTGAACCATGACGTACGTGCGTTGTGGTTCTTATGAAATATCATTTGCGAAACTCGCCATCCAAACAGATGATTTCATATGCTCATTATACTGAAGTCTGTTTGCAATCCAAGCACAATTCTGCTCATAATTACTCTGATAATCTCGCCTGCATCAATTTTTAATAGTTGACTGGCAGTCAAACCCTTGTTCATTTGATATGCACTTTCGGCTTGTTCTAAGCCTTTTGTTCTAGACATTTCAAAACCATTTTTCTTCCATCAAGGTCTTTAGAAAGGCAAAGTAAAGGTGTTTTGCACCCAAATGAGTCATAATTTAGTTTTACGTGACCTAAAATGGACTGCTTTGGCTGTTGTGCCTTTTAAGGCCTCCATTTGCAAAGCATCTCTTGTGGGTTGAGCAGAAAGCTTTGCATTTTGTATGTTAGATTATGGCTACTTAGTACATCAAACTCTTTGAGTTAAAGATTTAGAGCAAGGGAAATTATTCCTGTAGCTCAAATGGTGTGTTAGTAATGCCAAGGTCAAGGTTTTGATCGTTCCCTGAGATTGCACACGCTGATTTTATATAGCTTGAATGTATTATAAATTTCTTGGGATAAAGGTTTCTGTTAAATATGATTAGTTGTATGTGTCATCCAAGTTCCAGTTAATTTTTAAATTTTATATTTAATATTTTATATTTAAAATAAATTTTACATTTTTTAAAATTGAGGTATGAATGCTGGCTTGACTACAGAAAAGTTAAACTGTAGGCCTTATGGTGAACGCTGGAAGAACGCTTTATTTCCCAGAATGCATCACGAGTGAATTTCCTTGAAATGCAGCTCAGGAATTTTCTTTCTAATTCAAATTCTAATACTGATATCACGACGTCTCCTTCAGGTCAACATATGCATGTGAGAGGAGAGCGTGTGCTGTCTTACTGTGAGGGAAACGAGGAGGACTGTTGTTGACATCCAGGAGAGTGATGTTGACTGTAGTGGTCCCGGAGAGACCGCCCATCTGTCCAGCCATGTCCTTAGCCTGAATCACCACCTGATAGTGCTCCCGGTTCTCTCGAATCATGTTCGGAAGCGCCGTCCTTATGACGCCTGACAGGATGGACGGATACAGGTTTCGTTAGGTGCTATCTAATGAGCTTCTCTGACTTTATTATTTATATCTTAATGTCACGCTAAAAAAGAAGGCTGGTCGAGGGGGAAAAAAACATAACCAAGGAAATGAATTCCCTGCCTTGGGGTATTTTAAAGAGCGAGTTTTAATTGAGTAGGACGTCAGTCTTCAAATGATGTTGTGATAAGCTTATTAGTACATGAGAGCAGAATTAGTTTTTAAAGCAACACACGTATACTCTACTAAATTCATTAAAATGTATAGAAAATAAATATATTATATTAAACTAGAAATAAATAATCC
>JAHKKF010489118.1:0-11877 GCA_019740295.1 Labeo calbasu | reverse complement strand
TAAAAACCTTTAAGTATTTTGTAAAGGTGTTCCAGTTGATTTAGAAAAGGGGTGGAAATATATTACCTCAGAATATGCAAGATAATTATTAAAACATACGTGACCTTGGACCACAAAACTAGTCATAAGTAGCATGGGTATATTTGTAGCAATAGCCAGTAATACATTGTATGGGTCAAAATTATTGATTTTTTTTTGTTATGCCAAAAATCATTAGAATGTTAAATAAAGATCATGTTCCATTAATATATTTTGTAAATTTCCTACTGTAAATATAATAAAACGTAATTTTTGATTAGTAACATGCATTGCTAAGAACTTAATTTAGACAACTTTAAAGGTGATTTTCTCATTGTTTTGATTTTTTTGTATCAACAGATTCCAGATTTTCAAGTAGTTGTATCTCGACCAAATATTGTCCTATCCTAACCATATATATATATATATATATTAGGGTTGTCAGTCAATTAAAAGTTAGTTGCAAAATAAATTTAACTCTGATGTCAAATGCCCACAAAAAATTATTTAAAGCTATTTTTGTGTTTTTTGTGTTAATTGAGAAGGTATAGACTTTACAAATTGTAGCTTTAGAAAGAAATATTTTATTTGATTCAGTATAAAATTTATTACATATAAACATATAGGCCGCAACGGCCTAACATGAACTATGGAACACAAAAGAAGATAATTTGAGAAACATCCCAGTATTTTTTGTTCATACAATGAAAGTCATTAGTAACCAAAAGAGCTTTGTTACCGACAGTCTTCAAAATACCTTCTATGTTCCACAAAAGAAAGGTCTGAAACGACATGAGGTTGAGTAAATGATGACAGAATGTATTTTTTGGGGGGTGAACTATCCTTTTAATGTTTTTATTTTTATTATTATTATGATTATTTAATGAAATGATACTCTAAATAAGAAATTAAACTGCCAGCAGGTAGCAGTAAATGTCTTTCATTCATTCATTCGATTCGTTCAAACAGCTGATTCATTCAGGAATTAAGTAAATGGCTCTCTTTATAAATAGGCCTTTAAATCACTGGTTCACACGATTCGATCAAAACGCGGATTCATTTATAACCTAAACACCGCTGTGTTGCTCGGAGATGCACAGCAGTTCGGCTGTGGGTTCAAAGGTAATATGTTCTCTGCAACATTGAGCAAAAACACATAATATTGTGTTTAAAATATAACACAGTATCAACTTCTTATTAACTGAACTGTTGTATAAAATTAAAAACATTTAAGTTTGTGATACATCAGAAAAAACTTGGCACTCGTCATATCGCTCTTGCTGTCCGTGTGATATCGTGTGATATATGATATATATAAATATGAGACAAAACAAATATGTGTATTTATGGAGTTGCCCTGCATCATATTTGTCCACACTTATATGAACTACAAGATGATGTACATGTCTGGGGGCGGGGCTGGTGTGTTAAAAAATTTTCATTGAAATGAGGCAGCAAAGTGTTTTTTTTTTTTTTAAATCAAATTTAAGTTAATATCCCAGTCACATTTTCTTGGTTAAATGAGCATTACTTATATTGTCAAAAAGAAAACAAATTCTATTTTAGATTTTTATTTTTACATTAACAATGTAATTTTTTTTTTTTATTAAAGCCAAGTATGAATTTCATCAGGTTAGTGTTTTTAAGCATTTTACATTTATTCTAAAATAACCCTAAAGTAACAATTTTAACAATGTATATTATTTGTGAACTTATGTTCAGCTATTCTTTTTAATAGTTAACTATTTTTTAATTTTTCAGATCAGTCATCAAAGTTTGTTGCAAAAGTTTGGGAACCCCTTGCAGAATCTGTGAAAATGTGAATAATTTTAACAAAATAAGAGATATCGTACAAAATGCATGTTATTTTTTATTTAGTCCTGAGTAAGATATTTTGCATAAAGTATGTTTACATATAGTCCACAAGACAAAAAAATAGCTGAAAAAATAACCCTCTGAAAAAGTTTGGGAACCCTTGGTCCTTCATACAGTGTGGTTACCTGGATGATCTACGGTCTACGGTGGTTGTTGTTAATGAGTCCCTTGTTTGTTTTGAACAGTTAAACTGAGCACTGTTCTTCAAAAAAAATTCTCACGTCCTTGCAGAGTCTTCAGTTTTCCAGCATCTTTTGCATATTTGGACCCTTTCCAGCAATGACTATGATTTTGAGATCCATCTTTTCACACTGAGGACAATTGAGGGACTCAAACACAACTATTAAAAAAAGTTCAAACATTCACTGATGCTCCAGAAGAATACACGAGCCGGGGGGTGAAAACTTTTGAACGAGATGAAGATGTCCAAATTTGTCTTATTTTGATGAAATATTTTTTTTCCCATTTAATACTGCCCTTCGGAAGCAACAGAAGATGCTCGCATGTTTCCCCGAAGACAAATGATGTATAAAACTCAAAAAGTGTTCACCCCCCAGCTCTTAATGCATCATGTTTCCTTCTGGAATGACAGAATTTTCATTTTTGGGTGAACGAACCCTTTAATTCTCCTTAGAATCGTTAAATAAATAGAACCAATGAAATATTTTCAAAAATGAATGTCTCCAGAGACATTATTTAAAAAGTCTTTATTAAATGGGCATTTTGAAAAGTATTTACAGGCAGATTTCTGTGTTCTCAGGCAGGCCACGACAAACCCGTCTGGTCTGATTTGTTACAGCACAATGGGTGAACAATGACATATCAGATTAAAGGGTATTTCCATAAACTGCAGGAGGCAGAGATATCACTCATGGATAGCACAGGAGAGAAATGTTAAGGAAGGAAATTAAAAAAGCAGGGAGTTACAGTCAAAGAAAGGTAGTATGGCTCTTCATGTATAGACACTGTATTGCAAGAGCCAAAGCAACTAGGTCAACTTAACACTCCGTTAAAGTTGCGCCGTTAAGCCACCGGTGCGACACACTTTTCTCTTAGGTTTTAATAAACGTTAAATAATCTCTTATAGGATATTCTGTAATCCAGTCATAGAGGTGTTTATCAACTGATCTCAAAGCCATACTTCATGTAAGCTTAACATTGCACCATCATTCAGTTAAAAACCTATCCACTGATACACAACTTCATTCATTCGCTCATATTTCCTCACAACAACCTGAGTTCCTACATAAGTAAAAAAAGAAAAGAAAATGGCCAACAGCAGATTTGATGAGGAAGTGAGGCGAGGGGAGCCAGCGAAATCATTTCTCCCCCCTGCTTCACTCCCCTCGGTTTATCCCAGCACAACAAATATGTACACAAGTCATCTTTCCGTTGTATTTCACTTAAAATGCAGAGGTCTAAAAATGACAACCTATATAAAAGGCATAGAAACAGTTTAAAAATGCGATTTGCTGCACTCGTTTAATTCTCTACTAGTTCTTGTTTTTATTCTTTTTACTTTATGTAGAAATCAGGAAAGTCAGAGGAAGACCCATGAGTAAAACAACATAAGAAAAAAAATATAAAGATAACCGTAAACAATAAAGAACTTAACGTCAGCTTGAGTTTTCACAACATACCCTCAGTTTCTTACGCATTTAAAAACATATGGCAATTAGCAGATCCGAGCCAGTAATAACCAAAATTAAAACAAAAGACAAACACGAGCAATACAAAAGCTTGAGAGGAAAGCTGTAGAAGGGAGGTCTGAATAATTAGTGATATTTCTAGAATTATTGCTGAGAGAAGCTGGTGCCTCATACCATCCTTTTAGCGCACATCCAGCACTTATCTTCTGTTTCAAATGTCTTTTCAGAGGGCTTGACTTGACAGGCTGGCTGCCAGTGATGGCTGAGTTAGGTGACGAAGGGACAATAGTTTTGCAGCTCTGGTTCATTTCGCTCTATTTTATACGTTTGGATTTTGAGGGGTGGGGGCTGGACATCACAGTGAGCAGTGTCCGGAAGCGAGGTCCTCATCACAGTGTAAAAGCGGGGAACGTTCCCCATCCGCTCCTCTGGATCGTGTTTCTTTCCCCCGTTACATTCCACACACGCCGTGCTGGGTTCGAGAGGGTTTTAGACTTATTTGATAAACGTCCCGCATCCTAAATATTGATAAAAATGATTTGAATTTCAACAGTGTTTCGGGAGACCCTCTATCGCCTCTCCCTTTCTCCCAGGAAAGGCTGCTATTCCTATCTGCGCTGGTGGTGAAAGCCTTGTGTACCATCTGGACCTGCTGGCTGTCGAACCACATGGTTTCCTGATCTGTTTTCCTCTGAAAGTGTATGGCTGCTTCCGCGTGGGGATCTGATTGGGCATAGAAAATATGTAAAACATACAATCGAAAAGCATTTCGACATTATATTTCAAAGCAGCCATTCGTAAATACCAAAATAGCTTTAGCATTGGTTCTGGAAGTCTCAACATTTTTTTTTTTTTTTTTACAAATAAATAGTTCTAAGGAACCATTTACACAGAACTTGTTTTTGCTTTGAAAAATGCAAGACGTGGGCAGCGGACTAGGGAAAAAAATGCAAGGTCAAGAGATGAGTTTTTTCAAAGGTTGAAGTTATTTTAACTGGAGTGCTGTGTTTTTAGTATGCTGTGTTATGTGAGCACAATAGTCAGATGTGTCCATTTACGCATTTACATAGAAAAATAATGAAAAAGCAGCACAGACGAATGCAAAAAATGCATTCTGTGAACTAGCCTTAAACTATGAGCAAAACAAATCAGCTTTGAAATTAACTTTATAAACACTGACTGAAAAATGTGAAAATTGTGTACAATTCAAGTTAATTAAAGGGACAGTTCACCTTAAAATGAAAATTCTGTCAATAATTAATCACCCTCATGTCATACCAAACCTGTAAGACCTTCGTTCATCTTCAAAACACAAATTAAGGTTTTTTTGATGAAATCCGAGAGCTTTCTGACCCTACATAGACAGCAATGCAACTGACACGTTCAAGGCCCAGAAAGCTAGTAAGGGCATCTTTAAAATAGTCCGTGTGACATCAGTGGTTCAACTTTTACTTTAAGAAGCTATAAGAATTCTTGGAAGACTGACACTGAAGAGAATCAGTTTTTCAATAAAGATGTTCTCGTAGCTTTATAAAATTACAGTTGAACCACTGATGCGGAAAATGCGAAATCCAGTCATAAAAACGGAAATTACTGTATAACACGGATGTCACAGAATTTGTCTAATTTGATAAATAAATTAAAAGTAGGTCAGTACACTTAAATCAAAACATGATATTTACTGTGTCTGTTAAGTGACAAAATACTATTTAAATTCGAATCTCGGTGTGAATGAATGGCGCATATGCGCGGTTTTGTTTATTACTGAAGGGCATGTGAAAGGCGGTGTTTTCAGCCTCTGCCGCCTCAATATATGACTACATGAACACAAACATAATTTCTAGAACTGCTGAGAGAGTCACTTTATGAGCATTTTACTGTTTCTTATGAGAAAAAACAAAGCTACCATCATATCATATACAAACAGAAACTTTTCACAGCAAACAGTCAAAATAAAAGTTTGGTTTAGCTTAAAACTGTGAAAGAAATATATTACTTAATGTAATGACAGAACTACTATTACTAATAACATTATTATTAAAAGGAATTATTATTTTTAAGGAATATTTATCAGAGTAATTATTTACTAGAAAGATGTAAGTATTTCTTTATAAAAAACTAAATTAGTTTTTTATTAAGTTAATTAATTAGGGATGCAATCCAGAAAATTAATGGGAAACACAGTATTTGGTAAAAATAAAACTCAATTTGAGGGAAAAAATAAAACGCATTTCATAAGGCGTTAAAAATGTCAATTTTGTTCAACTTTTCACAAATTGCTTGTAAATTATAAATGTTAAAAAGTTTCATGATTACAATTTATTGGACAGGCTTTTTGATTAGTCAAATTTAATTTAAAAAAAAAAAAAAAACACTCCAAAAAATTAAAAGTATGGGGGGAAAAAAAAAAAAAAAAAAAAAGGATTTTGGGGGGAATAAATTGATTTCATATGGCCCTGTTACTACCTTTCAGAGCCTTGAATGTGGTAGTTGCATTGCTGTCTATGCAGGCTCAGAAAGCTGTTGGATTTCATCAAAAATATCTTCATTTGTGTTCTGAAGAAGGACGATGGTCTTACAGGTTTTGAACAATATGAGGGTGAGTAGTTAATGACGATTTTCATTTTGGGGTGAACTATCCCTTTAACTATATCCCATAAAACATTGTAAAATATGTAAATGATTTAGAAAAAGTTTGTGGCAAGTATGAAAACAAACGTGACCCTGGACCACAAACACAGTCTCAAGTAGCACGGGTATATTTGTAGCATTAGCCAGTAATACATTGTATGAGTCAAACTTATTTTTTTAAATGCCAAAAATCATTAGGATATTAAGTAAAGATCATGTTCCATGAAGATGCTTTGTAAATTTTCTACCATAAATATATCAAAATTTAATTTTGGATTAGTAATATGCACTGCTAACAACTTTATTTGGACAACTTTAAAGGTGATTTTTTCAATATTTTGATATTTTTGCACCCTCAGATTCCAGATTTTCAAATAGTTGTATCTTGACCAAATATTGTCCTATCCTAACAAACTATACATCAATGGAAAGCTTATTTATTATTTATAAATATAAAAGTAGCTGACTCAGCTATAAGGGCACTGACTTATGGCCTTCAACAGAAGCTCGTAGTGGGAATGCATGGAAAAGTTAATACATCACCATTTAAAGAAAATCAATTTTAGCTTCCAGAACCATGAGTATTTCACACTTTTAAACGTGTCATTATTTTACCGGTCTGAATTGGGTCTCTCCTGTGGTGTGTCATCAGGAGTAGCACTGCCAAGGATTCTCTTCCTGGCTTCTGCGTATTCTGCCTCTCGCTGAGCTAAGGATTTGACTTGTGGGGAGGGTCGAGTCTGCGTCACAGATGATCCTAAAGATCCATTACTGGAGGGTCGCTTTAAAATACGAATCTGAGGTGGGGGTGCTGCGGGGAGGGAGTCATCCTGGATTACGATCGCTGTTCTCATCGGAGAACGGCTCGAACTGCCACTTGAAAGTCTGGAAGAGCATAAAAAAACGATTAAAATAAAAACAAGCTACACTGAACAAAATATGGGCTCAAAAACTCACAGGCATACCTTTCTTTCTGACTGATTCGAAGCTTTTCCTCTAGTCTTCTTTCCATTTCCTAAGTCCAGCACACACACACACAAAAATAATAAACACTTCTTCTAATGAAGAAATATAGTGTAAATTAATCTTATAAAACAGTACGGGCAGGCCGCTTCAAGGAGGGGCCTCTGAAGCAACAGCAAGTTTTCAATTTCACAAAGTTATTTATATATCCTTAGTGCAGTGGCTAAATTAATGACAGGGCCGAATTACAGAGTGCAGCTCGAGTAGGTGGACAATATGCAGCTTTTCTAAACAGAGACTTGAGGGAAATGTTCAAATGGAGGGAAAGATGTGTTTACAAAGCATAATGGCTGGGGTGTTGATGTTACTGCCAGACAAATACTGACAGAAACCTTTAAGAAAGTCTTATGTTTTAAGAGCTCAATGTTTGAAAGCAGCTATGATACATGATAACATATTAAGGTTTCTCTATCCATATATATGGTACTAAATCAGAGTAAAGAAACGCCATATGAAACACGCAAATTAACTTTTTTCTATCAGCTCACCACGGGAAAAAAAATTGGGTTGTTTAGTCATTCTCATTTCGTTGTGAAATTGCATGAATTACTTCTGTAGATTTTAGGGAGAATGAACATGCCAGTGGCTATTTACTTTTGTTGTACTGAAAAAACTACAATGAAACTTAATGGAGACTGAGACCGGATTTTGCCTCGCATCATCTATTTCGCTCAACAGACGAAAAAAAGTAAGTAAACGACGGCTTTTCTTATTGTTGTTTTAATTTTTCACGTGAACTCTTTTTAAATCAATCTACAAAACAATAGTTTCGTTTAGGAGATTCACACATCTGCACAGCGATCCGAAAGTTACAAGTACCGAGCTTTTTGAGATAAACCTTCCTTTTTTAATCTAAATTACTTTCCTAAATAAAGATTTTTGTATTAGCAAATACATTGTGCCACAGTACCATTTACACAAGACCCCAAGACAAATTGAAAACTTGTGAAAACCGCCTGTTGACTGTCTGAATGGAGACTATCCCACCTTGATATTTCGCTGCTCGAAATCGTATTTCCGCATAAAATAAACTCATAAAAATCTACACGTATCAAAGACATAACGTTAGTCCTTTCTCTACGGCATCCAACAGGTCTCAACCCACTCGGCAGCCATCTTTGGTTTCTTACGCGGTGGCAAAGAAAGATTTTCCCCTTTTTATTCATCAGAAGTTGCCCCGGCTAACTAGCGTTAGTTAGCAGGCAGTTTCATTTCATTACGTCATTTGCTTAAAACACAAGTTGTTTTACGTGACGCACGAACGTGTTGCTTCAGCAACTGCTATGTGCAAAATCACCTCCGTTTTGCCTACTGGTTTAAAACCAGAAATATCCCACAACATCTGATTTGGGACCAGTTTCCCTTTAACTGCGGCCTACCGCCTAACTCTACATATACAGGCGTGCCTAGCGCGCTAGCATGAGGCCGGTGGTATGAATCAGCCTAATGCTCCACGCGAGATTGTCTACGTTGAAAAGATAGTTTGTGGAAGCGAGAAGGAAAGCGCAGCTATCGCATATTTACCCCACTGTCGGCAGCCTCTTCCCAGCTCTCGGCGACCTCCTCATCATCCATGTTTCCACTCTTGGCTAACTAGGGGCTTCCCTCAGTCCACTCGCTAACGCACATTTTCCCTCTACAGCGTCAGAGAGCCGTTTAGTGTGCAAAAGTGTTACACATTAGCGCCACCTGCTGCAGGGAGGATAGAGTTACTTTACGGGAACATCAGAAGTTTATTACAAAAATGCCAAGAACCATAAAACAAAAAAAGTATTTATAACTATTTTGTAACTACTTTGTGTTTAATTCTAAAGATTATTGTTTATTGCTATACATTTGTAAAATCACACAAATCATGACCTTAAATCATGTTTTGGCATTTACCACATTTTGAAAAATTCCAAACCTCACAGAAAGCAGACGATAAAAGAAGTTCAACCTTAATTTGTGACCCTGGACGAGAAAAACATCATTTTGAAATCATCATTTTGAAATTGATTTTGTCAGTATTGGTAAGGGTCACCTGAAAGCTGAATAAATATGCGTTCCATTGATGTATGTTTTTTTTTTTTTTTTGAATAGGACAATATTTGGCCGAGATACAACTATTTGAAAATCTAAATTCTGAGGGTGCAAAAAAATAAAAATATTGAGAAAATTGCATTTAAAGTTGTCCAAATTAAGTTCTTAGCAATACATATTACTAATCAAAAATTAGTCTGGATATATATTTACGGTAGAAAATTTACTAAATATCTTCATGAAACATGATCTTTACTTAATATCTTTTATTCAACAATTTCTTCTCTTCTGTGTCAGTCTTCGATGAGCGTTCATGAGAGTATTAGTTCCATTGTTGTCTATGGAGGGTCAGAAACCTCTCAGATTTCATCAAAATATATATTAATTTGTGCTTTGAAGATGAATGAAGGTCTTACAGGTTTGGAACGACATGAGGGTGAGTAATTAATTACAGAATTTTAATTTTTGGGTAAACCAACCCTTTAAAGGGAATCCCAGGTATTAAAGGGGTCATCGGATGCCCATTTTCCAAAAGCTGATATGATTCTTTGGCGTCTTAATGAAAAGTCTATAACATACATTGGTTAAAAATTCTCAATGGTTGTGTAAAACAATACCCTTTTTACCTTGTCAAAATCAGCTCTGCAAAAGTCATCCTGTTCTGGTCGAGTCTGCTTTAAATGTTAATGAGCTCTGCTCGCCCCGCCCCTCTCTTCTCTCTATGGAGTGGCAAGCCTGATTACTTTAGCCGCATTTAGCCATGTTTAGCCGCTAAACTTGCTAACTAGCACTTTATTAGGAAAGCTGATTGCAGAGATTCATAAAAAAAACCTTATACTTACTTCTGCTGTAAGTGAAGCTGGATCACAAATGATTTGCACGAACATAGACGCATTTATGTAGATCGGGAGGCACATTCCCTTCGCAAACAAACATAATCCACTGCATCTTCAGCGGCTCAAATGTCGGGAGTAAATGACGACCACTACGTTCATTATTACATCCAGCAACACAACCCCTCAATTGCTCAATCGGAGATATTCTTGTCTAATTTACATCCCTGCTCCGACATCGAAACAATGGAGGTCGGACTGTTACAGCTGATCTGAGGTAAGACGCTCATGTCAATCAACTATCGTGGGAGCGGCCTCTGTCGGTGTGACACCACACCAGGCATTTGAGAATAGCTCGATTTGAAAAAGGGGATATTATTTTTACAGATTATTTAAAAACCACTGCATGGATTTTTATCATTGTAGGGTAGATTTGTACATACACTGCCAACATGCATCAATGTTCAAACAACATGAAAAAGTGAACTTTGCATCCGATTACCCCTTTAAGACTTTTATGGCCTTATATAACATAAATCTCTTACTGAAATATGTAGCAGAAAACCCCTGAAAGATTTACATTATTTAAAATATCCACATGGTTTTGTGACTATGGGGGGCGCCATTATTTCAATGACGTGAAATGGTTGCACTCTGTGAGCTACTGGCGTTACAGCATCTCAGAAAATAAAAAACTGATAAGATGCCACATTGTGCGGCTTTTGGGTGTAATATTCAGTCAAAGGGCAACAAGAGAATTGGTGTAAGTCTGTAAAGTGGTAAAAATAGCAAGTAGTGCAAGCAGTGCCGTATCTACCATTGAGGACACCGAGGTCATGTCCTCTGTATTTTTTCCCGAAATTTCAAATTAGTCAAAGCTGAAATCCAGCAGCGATGATCAATGCCAAACACAGAACCCGGTCCGTGTCCGAATCCATATGTCGTCTGTATTTTCTCCCACTTAAATTCACATTCTCCGTCTAATCTCAAGTGAAATCTCCGCCTCTACCTGTCTTTGCAGGCAGCGGCACTTGACCTCGGTATTTGAAAAATCCTGGCTACGGCCCTGAGCGCAAGTAGGTCACCAAGAGCAACCATTTTACCTCATCGAAATAATGGCGCCCCCCATAGTCCAAATTATGTATAAAACGATGTGGATTTTTTAAATAACATATCTTTCATGGGTTTTCTACTACGTATTTCAGTAAAAGACATCACTTACATTATATTAAGCCATACATGTCTTAATACCCAGGCTTTAAGGTTAATTATCTTCTTCCACTTATTCTTTGATTTAAAAAAAGAAGACAAGAAATTGGTTTCAGATTCTAATTTTACCCTCATGGAATGTGTTATAGGCTACACATTTTGAACTTGGACAGAAACCAACCATTATCTTATTCATTCTAAACAGCGCAGACTTACTCAGCCTCGAAAATTGAGTCTAGTTGGTTATAAATCCATTTGTCCTGCATTATTTTATAACTAACTTATTGCTATGTTTATAGGCTTCATTTACTTTTAACATCTTACTTATACGATAGGAAAGAGTTTCAGCAAGTCACACCGAAAAGTGCGCAGTCTGCCACTGCGCATTTTGTTACAAAACAAAACCCGAATGTGTACAAACCAGCACGAGCAGTTCTGCAACACGAACGTGGCCGGTGTTACGGTTTAACTGGTGACCGTGTTATCTGGTGACCAACTTCCTGGTTCAGGTCCTCCGCGCCAGATGTGATGGAACGACAGTGGCAGATTCGCCGATTCTGAAAGCACAAACTGACGTGATATTAAGCTGTCTAATAAACGCACACTTGCTCATTACA
>JAHKKF010489117.1:0-14972 GCA_019740295.1 Labeo calbasu | reverse complement strand
TCATCAAACCATTTTTTCAAAAGTTTTGTTGTGTGTATTGGTGCATTATCATCCTGATACATGGCATCACCTTCAGGGTACAATGTTTGAACCACTGGATGCACATAGTCAACCTTCACACTCTGCTCTTACTGGTGGAATGCGCAATCAGTGAAATGTGGCCAGCAGGCTGCGCAAATATAGCCATTAAGTCACCAACACTATATTGGCCAGTGTTTCAGTTTCTTTGTCCAACCCCTGTATATGCCCATCCAGCCATCCTTCCATCACCCATCTATATGCCCATCCATCACCCATCTATATGCCTATCCATCCATTAACCATCAATATGCCCATCCATCTATCTATCCATCTGCTGTATCTGTCTATCTAGCTATCTATCTATTATCCAGCCATCTATCTATCCATCCATCGCATTCAATCCATCCATCCAAGTTTAATTCAACCATCAAAATGTGCAGATGATGTTATATTGGGAAAAGGAAAACGGTATTTATCTGACAAAATGATTTGGCAAAAAAGGCAAACTACATCTTTTCATGGTATATGGGATATATTTTACATAGAAAAACAATAGAACATTTACAGAAAATACATAGAAAAATGAATCTCAAAGAAAATGCAGTTACCAAATCAGTTATTAATATTTCACTGGTTCTCCCTTGTATTTGATTAGCATCCATTCTCATGCTCATTCCTCGATAAGCATGTTTCCTCACGGTGTCACAAATTCAACAATTAATATGCAAAGCACATACACTATCCAAGCAATATACTTGGAAAATCTACAACAAAACTATCTAGAGAGCGGTAGATGAATAGATGGGTGGATAGATTGACAGATGGACAGATGAATGGATGCGCATATCGATGGGTAGATGGATGGTGGACAAATAGACAAATAGATGAACAGATACTGATAGACAGATAGACAGATAGATAGATAGATAGATAGATAGATAGATAGATAGATAGATAGATAGATAGATAGATAGATATTTTCATGTGACGTACCATATCTCAATGCTCCAAAGTATTAATTATTTCCTCAACCTCCACTTACATTACATCCATCCATTCGGATGTGAAGGAGGGGAAATTTGCCAGCACCCACTGTGAGTTGTCTGTCTTAATCACGGTTAAGTTTTTCTTGGTGTTAGCTGACTGTGGCAGAGGGGGGTCACCCACACTCCTCAAGCAACCCCTAAACGACGTACTACTTTATCCACGAAAATCCAATTTTCTCCCCGGCGGGAGCAGCAGATCTGTGTTATTTCTGTGTGTCTATGTGTGTGTGAGTGTGTGCTGGTGGTTTCAGGCTATTTGTGGTCTCTGAGTGTTTGATAGAGGTTGATGTGTGCAAACTTTGCTTTTAGAGTCGCTAGAGAAAAGCCACTGCCTTACATAGAGTCAACAACCTCTGGAATTAATGGACATATAGACACTCCAGTAATATTGGACATTACTCACACACAACTGTGCTGCAGCACAGACTATGAGAGGGTCTGTCACCAGCTCGATTCTAAACACGTACTAGGTTTCCTTCTGGCGCAAGGTCAGGTCAGACCCAAGACCACAGCAATTATAGCTCTACCCTTCTCGCCTTCCATCTATGTCTCTTTCTGTCACTTGGTTATTTTCCCTCTCGCCTACTATGAAATATAACAAGTTTCATGAATAGTTCACACAAAAATTTGAATTCTGCCATCATTTACTAACCCATATATTGATTAGAAGTCACATGGACTATTCTAAGTTGTAGTACCGTTGCTGTCTATGCAGGGTCAGAAAGCTTTCGGATTTCATCAAAAATATCTTAATTTGTGTTTGAAGATCTTACGGGATTGAGGGTGAGCGTTTTTGGGTGGACTATCCTCACTATCAGGCTCACGAATACAGATAACCAGATGAAACATCCCTACCCAAAAAGCCTAAATGACTCACACATAAAATTAGAAATAGCAATATAGGATTAGGAAATGACTCACAGATAATTGCATAAAATGGTATACAATTACAAGACAAGCGACGAGGAAACTCCCTTCTTAAATTACAGGGGCAGCCACCTCTGTCAGCATGTGTTGGAAAGACTTGGAAACATTGCTTGGAGACTGAAGCATCACTTGATCTCTTAAGTGATTTGGTATTCTTTATTTAAAAAGCAAGCAAACTCATCCTCCATACAACATTATGCTCACCGCAGAGCACATCTGTCTGACCTGATGTCATTTCAAATACCCTACTACTCTGTTTACCAAAGGGCACAATGGCCAAAGTAATTACCTGAATTTATTTGTCTTCCATTTGTGTGTGAGTGCGTATGACAAGGTCAATAGGGAAGAGACGTCTAACACCAAAGAGCCAGACGCTATCCCAGCAGGCCAACTGAGACTCTATGGCTTGGCCAGCCTACTATCCCTGCTTACAACCATTGTGAAATGCACTTTAAATAGACGCACACGCATACCGTGGCTTATCCAAACAAGCGCACCTGCACTTATTCCGACAAAAGTTTCCCCGGAGAGTCTTTGCTGTCAAATAGATTCTATAATTCTCCTCCGAAAGCTCTTACAAAGACACACTTATACTCCGTTTTATAACTGACATCCAAAGCAATCAGCAGCAGAGCGTCTCATCAGATTCCCAGCAGTAGATAATATGTTACGGCGGAGCAGGCAAACCGCTATGGAAGCGTTTCTGTGAGGGATGGGGGAGTTACTTACAGCCGTCGTATATGTCCGTGGGGATATGCACAGCCGTATGACTGTAGGAGGTGAGGCGGTTTTTGAATGAAGGGTCTTCTTTAAATTCAGGTCTGATCCGGTTTTTCCTTCCCTCCGTTTCATTGGCTTCAAGCTGTTAGAGAAACAACAATAATCAACTCTGGTATGGCATACTTGTTATTCTGAACTTTCTATACATTAAAAATGTTTCAGCAAAATATTCACAACATTGATAGAAATGAGATGCGTTTCTTAAAAATGAAAACTCTGTCATTAATTACTCACCCTCACAAAGACCTTCAGAACACAAATTTAGATATTTTTTTAATTAAATCTGAGAGCTTTCTGACCTTGCATAGACAGCAATGCAACTGACATGTTCAAGGCCCAGAAAGGTATAATATATAAAAATAATATAATATAAAAAATTAAGGTTGAACCACTGACGTCACATGGACTGTTTAATCAATGTCCTACCTTTCTGGGCCTTGAACGTGGTAGTTGCTGTCTATGCAAAATATCTTAATGTGTGTTCCCAAGATGAATGAAGGTCTTACAGGTTTGGAACGAGTAACTAATGACAGAATTTTCATTTTTGGATGAACTATCCCTATTAAGGTCCACTGAAGTGCTTTGAAATGCACAGCATTATTCTAAGTGTTAATATAATTTCAGCTGAAACAGGAGGACAGGGAGGGACTTCATTCACCCTAACGGAAAGCGTATTTACACTGTCTGAATTGTTCCCTGTCCCCTGTATAGTGCACTACGTGCCATTTAGCTTACAGAAAATATGAATTCTGTGAACAAGTGACCAATTTTAGCTGAATGAATTTTAAAGAATGTATTACCGCTATCACGATTAAAATTACCTTAAAATTAATGAAAGGTATCAATTTGCGGAATTATATTTAGGTTCGCTCTCACACTGCATCAGCTTTTATGCGCTTCTAACCAATCAAATGCATTTCTGTTGAACTTAGGAATGCATTGGCCAATCAAAGCTGCTTAGATTAGTCAGCGCTGAAAACGCGTCAGTCAAAGGTGCTTAAATAAAAAATCAATTCCAGGGGGCATATTTTGCCCCTTAATGGAAAAGTTCATTTCTGATCCTGCAACACATGAATGAATTACAATTTAATATATACTAAAACAGAAAATATTTATTTTAAATTGTTATAATATTTTACAAAATTACTGTTTTTAATGTGTTTTGATAAAAAAAAATGCAACCTTGATGAGCACAAAGTTTTCAATGAAAAAAAAAAAATTTTCAATGATATACGCACAGAAAAATCTAAAAACAAGACAAATTCTGTCATCATTTACTCACCTTTTTGTCATTTTAAAGACTTTCTTTGATCTACAATGCATGGAGACTAAAGTTTTCAGGCTTCAGACCAAAATTAGTTAAAAGTTACAGTGATATTCTTTTAGTCAGCTGTTAACCATTGCAAATTTATTTATTAAGATTTGAGAACTCAAGAACCAGACTGGCCTTCTAAACTGGATAAATTGATTCACAGAAAAGAACTCAAAAGAACAATTTGTTCACAAAATGATGTAACCTTTTGTGTTCCATAGAAGAAAAGGTCATATGGGTTTTGAATGACATGCGGTTGAGTAAATGATGACAATTTTCATTTTTGGTTTAACTATCCCTGTAATAATAGTTTGTGCACAAATGGAAGATAAAACATAAAATGTCCTTAGTTCTCTGAACATTTGTATTACACAAAATATGCTTAAAATATCTCAAAATGTTAATCATGGCCAATGCAGATCATTTTACTGATACCTTGACCGGTCTGATCATTTGGTAACTAATCAAAACCCAACGGTATCTTACAAACTTTAAAATTCCATTTATTCATTATCAAATATCAATATCAAAATAAATCTCTAGCCAATTCATCTTTCAATATAATCATCTTATTACGCTTTGCACTGCAGGTGCTTTATCTAATCCAAACCAGTGCTTTGCACATTTATGAATAAAACCTCATTTTCTCTAGATGTTCCCTCTGCCTGTACTTTCCATCTTGTATTTTACACACTAATGCACACGCTCCCTCCATGTGTTTTACACAGACTCTTCCTAATTGGCAGTTGAGACGTATGGCACACAGAGAGTGTGTATCCGCCAGCCGAGTCTGCGTCAACTGAGAAGATATATTCCCATCATATCTTGACTGCCTGAAATAACTCACACATAAGCTCACTAACGCATGATCATAACTGGACAGAAGAGCTAACGGTATTCATGGTTGATATAGTATCTGCACTTGAAAAAAAAAAAACGTGGAGCGCGTCTGTGTGCAGAAGAGTCTTGAATTATATACTCACATTATCCTTGGCATTATAGTAAACTATATCATCCTCCTGCAGAGAAAGAGAAAAATACAATAATTAGAAGAAAAGTAGAATTTTTCAGGTTTCATAAAAGACGTAAAAGAACCATTAAGATATACTAATAGGTTATATTTCATGTGTCCAGAAGCCATGCAATATTTTTTTTTTAACAGACCAAAATTGGTTAAAGGTTACAATGATATTCTTCCCCTTTAGTAAGCTCTCAAGCACAGCAAAATAAAAAATAAAATAAAATAAAATAAAATAAAATAAATAAAATAAAATAAAAAAAATAAAATAAGTTCAGATAATAAATATAAATTATATTTACTGTACATAAAAAGAGGTTCAATAAAACACAAATTAACAAAAAAATATATAAACCCAAAGTCCATTTTTCTAAGTTATGCACTACCTATTATGGGCTTCAAATCTGCAACTTTTGGTTACCAGCCCAGATCTTTAAACCCTTACAGTATGCCTGTGATGTGTCCTCAGAAAACCTACCCGTGATGCAAATCATACAGTGGCAGTATCACTGTACCAAGCCAAGTATGCATACAGCATGTGCTCCACAGATCTGAACTGTCATACATTTGCTTTGCAGCAAGTGTGAAATGCATTAGAGCTAAAGAAAGCTTGGTCATGCCAGGTTTTGCAGCAAGTGGTCAGGACAACCTGCTGATGTTAAACCGCTCTGGGCCGTCGGTCTTGTCGGGGTCAGGCATTTTTCGGCATTCACAGCATATGGTGTGTGTGCGCGCGCATGTGTGTGTCTACAGTAAAAATAAATCCGCGGAAGAAATGCAGAATGTGTATTCAGTGAAATCAAATCTTCAGTCATCTGCAGGGAGTGTGGGAAGTGAAATTAGATCCATTAAGCTGCAACACATTCCCCCACTTAAACACAAACTCACATACACACAGAGGGGGGAAAAAACACTCTGGCCATTGGTACAATCAGATCATTTATTTGTCAGTTGATTCACTTGTTTGCATTTAATTGAATGACTCTTGATTTCATTTAACTAAACGAAGAGTTTTGAAACTTTAATGCATTTAGCAGTGAAACCGAGCGGAGGTCTGATCCATTTCAAAATCTCCTGCCAGTGGTCTTCATTTGGAATGATCTAATTAAAAATCTGCATAACACTTCAGAATTTATTCTTGTGATCAAGTCATCTAAGATGTCTTCCGATGCCTAAAATGACCTTTAATGTGCAGGATGCAAACTGATACCATTTTTTTTTATACACTGTTAAAGAGAGCTCACCAATAAATGTAAAATCTATCTTCATTTGCAAACCTTCATGTCATTTCAAACCTGTATGACTGCCTTTCTTCTTTGAAACATTAAAAAAGATATCTTGAAGATTTTGGTTACCATTGGCTTATACTTTGACTTTTATAAAATATCTACTTTTACGTTGCACAGAAGAAAAAAAAAGTCAAACAGGTTTGGAACAACATGACAGTAAGTGAATAATGACAGAATTTTCATTTTTGGGTAAACTATCCATTTAAGGGGTTGGATTATTTTTGCATTTTTTAACAAAAAAAAAAAAATCCATCCTTCAGACATTTTTAACTTCAAACTATTGCTTCCAGCTAAAACATGAGTCTTCTTTACGTAATATGAGAGCCTAGACCATAAAATCAGTCAAAAGGGGCAATTTCTTTAATTGAGATTTATACATCATACTGAACCATACTGAAAGCTGAATAAATGAGCTTTCCATTGATGTATGGTTTGTTAGGATAGAAAAATATTTGGCCAAGATACAACTATTTGAAAATCTGGAATCTAAGAGTGGGAAAAAAGAAAATCGCCTTTAAAGTTGTCCAATTTAAGTTCTTAGTAATGCATATTACTCATCAAAAGGTTTTGATATATTTATGGTACAAAATTTACAAAACATCTTCATGGAACATGATCTTTACGTAATATCCTAATGATTTCTGGCATAAAAGAAAAATTTATCATTTTGACACATACAATATATTGTTAGTTATTGCTACAAATATAACCATGCTACTTATGACTGGTTTTGTGGTCCAGGGTCACATATTGCTTTCTCCAGTCATCTCATCTGAATCAGGAGAGAAATATGCACAGATAAAACACTGTTTACAAGCAATCTAAAACAATATGTTGGTGGACTTTGATGTGAAAGAACAATAATATATTTTTCTTAATTATATGCATACACAGTACACATACATATACTGTGTAAACAAAAATGTTTATTTCGGATGCGATTAATTGTGATTAATCGTCTGACAGCACTGGTTATTATGGATTATGGACTCAAATGGATTCAAATTTAACACACCTTAAAGGAGAACTCCACTTCCAGAACAACAATTTACAAATAATTTACTCATCCCCTTGTCATCCAAGATGTTCTTTCTGTCTTCAGTCGTAAAGAAATTATGGTTTTTGAGGAAAGCATTTCAGGATTTTTCTCCATATAATGGACTTCATTGGTGCCACGAATTTGAACTTTCAAAATTTAGTTTAAATGCAGCTTCAAAGGGCTCTAAACGATCACAGCCGAGGAAGAAGGGTCTTATCTAGCAAAATAAAAATTTGTATACTTTTTAAGCACAAAAGTTCATGTAGAACAGGCTCTGGGATGCGCGTCCAAATCTTGGATGACAAGGGGGTGAGTAAATTATTTGTAAATTGTTGTTCTGGAAGTGGACTTCTCCTTCAATGATCGACATTTTGTACAAACATGCAGCTTTTTGGACTCTCATTCTTATGGCACCCATTCACTGCAAAGGATCCAATGGTGATCTGATGCTAAATTTCTCCAAATTTGTTCCGGTGAAGAAATAAACTCATCTACATAGATGGCCGGAGAGTGAGTAAATACTCAGCAACTTTTCATTTTTTGTGTGAACTATCCCTTTAAGTCAGTATATGTGACCTGATTAGCTAAAAGGTCCCAGAAGCACAGTGTTATGCTGTTACATAGACCACAAAAGTTGAATAGTGACAAGTCACTTGTGAGTAGAGTTGGTTGAATAGTCGTCTAGCAGCCAGCAAGTTGATTAGGGAGGCTGGGCAGTTGATGTATATATTTTTAGCAGCAGTTTTTTAATGAGCACACTGACAGTGTGCTGTTATATAGTTGCGCTGTAAAAATTCTCCACCAGAAAAGTCTTTAAATTCATGCCCTTTAAAGCAGCACACTACAGCTAGATGCACTAAGACAGACGTCTTTGGCCTTTGCATTGCATCTCGCACTGTTTTTGAGCACGTCAGTTTAAAAATAGACAAACTATGTGTGTCTAGAAATCTTTGCATTCTATTTGATTTATCTGAATGCATGAATGTGTCTTATGTCTTATGGTTTCATTTTATTTGTATAGTATAGTATTTGGTTATGGTGATAGTTAATGACTATATTTCCTTGTGTGAACCAGCAAACTTACAACAACCAGCCCTGAGTTTATTTGGATTCATCTGGACTTAGATTTGCATGATTCCTCACTTTCTACCAATTCTACCACCTTGTTTTCACCCTCAAGTCATTCCAAATCTGTATGACGTTTTTCTTCCATACAAGGTGATAATTCAAAAAATGTCTACTTTTTGTCCATAAGGCTGTCAGTGGGTTCTCTAAAAGTTCAAAATATCTTCTTTTGTGTTGGTTTGAAACAACACGAGGGTGTTTAAATCATGACAGAATTTCCATTATTCCTTTAACATCCTTTCTTAAGTGCTTTAGGTCTTGTAAAAAGGGCATTATGAATAAAACTGTCTTGAACTGATTTAAAAGATTAAAATCAAGCAGAATAACTGTATATGGTGCACCTTGTAAATGTTCAGCACACACTTTATAGAAACACTTACTTCAAATTCGTCTTTCCATTGATGCTCCATTTGGAAATTCTCCGCTGTGGTTGCCAAAGTCTATAAAAAGAACAAGGGAAAATAAATCATTTTAATTAGTTAAGCACTGCATCAAAGTATCTGTGATCATGATCAAAGCAACTCTGATAATGAGATAGTAAATTAAACGTAACTGTAAAGCAACATTATCTAGCCCTACTGGATATGTATAGTTCAGTGCTTTCCATCATGATTCAGAGCCCAGAAAATGTGAAAAAGAACAACCCAGTAACTTTTGGTTTTGGTAAGTCTTTTTTTGCAAGCATGTGAAAAAATGAGCCGCTCCCCCGTGATGTATTATAATATTTCCGCCGCTTAATTTCACAAGCGACAACGGTGTACCAGTTCTAACGCCATGGCAAAAGTTAGAGCAAAGCATGCTAACTGTTCTGTCGTTGTCTGCACAGATGAGCACAGAACACTGTTTAGAGTCCCAGCCTCAGAGGATACAAGAAAGCAGTGGATTTATTGCTTTATTTACTGTATATTACACTGCTGCCACACAGATCTAATATAAACACGTGATTTGTTTTCCAGCTGTTTACATTCACAGACTTAACCGACTGTTTTTGTAACTCCTGTGTGTTTTTTAACATAAACTTGTGTATATTTGACAGTTTAAGCGCAATAAGACATGAAAGAGAACTTAGTTTAGTACTCGCATGCTGTGTGACAGCCGCTTTTTGTGTGTGCATGCTTCAGATGTGTGCGCTCAGAAAACCCTATCAGTAGTTTCAACTAATATGGCTTAAAACGCATGAGTTTAGTGCGATATACACGATAATTAAAACCAAACAGATGTTTTTAGCAGAATATAAGCAGCAGCTTTTAAAGAGACATGAACGAAAACAGCGTTTCTGCTTCCACTCAAAATAGGCATTTTCAAAATCATTTAATAAATGATCAGTAAGATATTTTTGAGCTGAAACTTCACAGACACATTATGGGGACACCTGAGACTTGTAAAAAGGTGCATAATTGTTCTCCTTTAATCATCAAAACAACAGACCAATTATGTGTTTGCAACATTCAGGATGTGTGCACATCATGGTTGCAGAAAACCCTGGAGAGATAGCCTTTACGGCTAGAGAATTACATAGACATGGTACAAAATAGTTAGATTTTAAAAGATTATATTGATTCGATGTCATTTTCAAAATGTTCTCCGCATATTACCCAGCGATAAGCACTGTTATTCAATGAAACTGACGTTAAATAGTGGGATAGTCTTACAGATCCGAAATGCGGATGACGTTTTTGTGGGTGGTTCAAGTAGCAGTCTATGGAACCATGGAATAAAAGAATAAAAATTCTAAATTCTGACTTTAATTCTGAGATTATACCTCACAGTTCTAATAAGAAAAAACAACTCGTCATTTTCTCTTTTCCCCTCGGCTCAGAATAAGAGTTTATCCCACACTTCTGGCTTTTTTCCCTCAGAACTGACAGATCAGAATTGACAGGAAGTGAGGTCGGGGGGTGGGCTCAGGAAAGGTCCTCAAGTCAGGATTCGAATACGGGACGCCCGGAGCACGATAGTATGTCGGCACACTGCCCACAAGGCTATCGGCGCCAACAAATTTACTATTTTGCAGTTCAATCGAGTTATAAAGTCCAAATTAGGTGATATAAACTTGCATTTGCAAGAAAAAAAAGTCAGAATTGTGAGAGAAAATAAATAAATGTTATGTAAAATGTTAATAATAATAGGTTTAAATAATATTTCATGCTGTAACTGTAGGGCTAATACAATACGTACCCTATGAACAGACCTATTTTTTAAATCCAATTTATGCTTTAAAAATAGAGTAATCATAGCAGTTTTCATCCATAGTACGTCCGTTTAAACATCTGCGTTTAGCTTCAGATGGCGTCTTTGACGGCAGTATTCTATACAAATTATTTGCATTCCGATTTTGGCACAAAAATATTTGTTTTCTCTTATTCCATGGATTCTACCCAATTATCTCCACTGGTTACCAGTGTTTTTCTGCAACCACTAAGTGACATAACTGTGATGTCTGCTCCAAATTGGTCTATTGGACCGAACAAATGAACTGCAAATGGAGACTGATACCAGACATATAACATAGAAGCTAATATAAAACAGCTGTGTGCATCATCCAGTACTCAATACATCATCTCTAAATTCTCATACTGAAGAAACAAGACAATTCAGTTCTAGTAGCCTTGGTTCTGGCCTAAAAGGTGACACTAAACAAACACGTGGGCAAGAGGTCTGACAAGACGGTGGGTTCTGTTTAAGAAAAGGGCAGAACAGAACAGAATAGAACGGAACATTCAGGTCTTTGTTCTGTCACCCGGAGCTCTCGGCAGCTCAACCCCCGCAACACACGCAGTCTGAGAGTCTTCCCTGAAGGAAATGCTACTGTAACACGGTGTGACATTTCGAGAACAAAGACAAGGATTCATGAGTTCTCACTCTTTGACACATACAATATTTCAGAATATACGCTGGGATTTTTACAACTCGGACAGAACAGAATGAATTCTGCCACTGTTGTCAGTTAAACACAAGCATGGTTAACCTAAATCAGCAAATGTATAACTCAGGAGAAAAATATCACTCTCAATGCCATGCAGAATATATAGGATTTTGGAGAAGAACTAAATGACTATATTCTTCAGCAGCAACAAACACATTTTTCTAAGCTGAAATGTAGTGTGACAAAATCACTTACAATAGTGTTTAATATTACACTTTGTAGCCCCGCTAGCTATGGTAATAATTAACCTAGTATGTCATGCTGAATTGTTAGAATAATTCTATTCAAAAAGTGAATGTGAAAAAAAAATCAAATAATCTGCTTCGTTTGTATTTAGTTCACTGCTTTTAATAGTAAGTTTAACTATATTTTAGCTGTTTTAAATTATACACAGTTTGTACAGGTTCACAGACTTTGGCCAGGATTCAGCCCGTGCATGAAAATCAGAAAATGAATATTATTACATTAACTAGCAATATCCTACATGTTTGTAGCAAATTCTTTCCTTCCTTTAATTTTGTTTAACATTACAATTTTCACCCCTTCTTTCACCCTTAGAAGTAAACAGGCCATGTTGGGCCAAAATAGATAAAGGAGATCGAAAAAATGAAATTAAATAACTCTAAACATTCAACTGTTTTAACTAAATACATATTTTTAAATAAATAAATAAATAAAAATCAGTTGTTTAAATAAATAACAACCATTTGCTTATTTTAATCAAATAAATAAAATAAATGCAATTATTCATATATTTTTAAACAAAAAATTAAAAACCTATTTACTGTAAAGAAAATAAATAAATAAATAAATAAAACCATTTGTTTATTTTAAATACATAATAATTTAAATAAAACAATGTTTTATGTTCAATAAATAAATAAAACAAATACAATTATTATAAATAAATACTTTTAAATAAATAAAAATCAGTTGTTTAAATAACAACCATTTGCTTATTTGAATCAAATAAATAAAATAAATGCAATTTTTCATATATTTTTAAACACAAAAATAAAAACCTATTTATTTACTGTAAAGAAAATAAATAAATTAAACTATTTGTTTATTTTAAATACATAAAATAATTATTTTAAAATAAAACAATGTTTTACATTCAATAAATAAATAAAATAAATACAATTATTCATTTATTTTTAAACAAAAAATATTCACTGTAAATAAATTAAAATAAATAAAACATTATTTAAAATACATACATAAAAATATATATTTTTAAATAAAACACATTTTATGTTCAATAAATAAATACAATTATTCATTTAACACAGAAAATAAAATAACTACTTACTGTAAATTAGTTTATTTTACATATTTTTTAAATTATTTTTAACACAAAATAAAAACTATTTACTGTAAATAAATAAAATTGTTTATTTTAAATACATCAAATTATTGTTTAAATGAAATAATTCTGTTCAAACTAAATAAATACAATTATACATATTTTTAAACAGAAAATTACTCTAAATAAATTTAAATAAATAAAACTGTTTATTTTAAATAGATAAATAAAATTATTCTTTTTTAAAAAAACTTTATTTTACATAATTTATTATTCTGAAACAAAATAAAAACTATTTATTTACTGTAAATAAATAAAATTGTATTTTAAATACATAAAAATATTATTTTTACTAATTTTTTATTAAATTGTTATTTTATTATTTACAATAAAAACTATAATTATATACTTATAATTATATATTACTAAATTATAATTTTTAAATAAAATAAATACAAGTATTCCTTCATTTTTAAACAAAAAAAACTACTTATTTACTGATAAGTAAATAAAAATACAATTATTTTGATTTTTTCCCCTCAAATAAAAGTAAATAAAAACATATAAATAAAATTAACACTACTGGATGTTAGGGTCCTTTTTTTTTTTTTAACCTGGCCATGTGCTCACACCGTCTTTCATCAGGCCAAGCTTAGTTTCTGAATACTGACCAAGTGTCAACATGTAAACACAGACAGTCATATGCTAATATGCTCATGGCTGTGATATTTCAATTAGTAAACCAGATGTTTCTGCAACTTAGTCTAGTTAGACAAGGAAGCAACTTCGGATTGTGAACTTTAAGAAGCCAGTCTGCATAATACATCAAACTCGTATTTTAAAAGAGCAAAGAAAATGATATGACAAGAAGATGGAATCATATGAGCCTTATTCGCTTTAAAGGTCTCCTGGTTTGAAGCTTAACTAAAGCTGATGTTCAGTAATGTGAGCTTCCCAACCCAGCATTTGCCTTAAATAAACAGCTCCATCAAATCTCAAAACCAGCCAACCAACACAGACACCTGAGATCATCAGATACGCTCTCAATAAAGCCATCGCTGCTCTGAAATCCAACCCTTCATCCAGAACTTTGTAGAATTGTGCTGTGCCCCACTTTTGAACCCCAAAAACTTGTGTAATTTTGTAAGTGTGGGCTTGTAAAGTGGGAGATAACGATTGCATTTCAGATTCAGCTCTCACAGTTTCGCCCAAAACTTTTACAACATTGACACCCATCATGGAGAAATTAAAAAAAAAAAAATGCACGTCAACCTTTCTATCCAGACACCATGGATGGTGTTCTTATAAACAGACGGGCACTCACGCACATTATTAGACACTCTAGAGCTGGAAGTCTGGGCTGAGATCCAGCAGTCTCTGCACCTCCTCTGCACAGTCTGGGAGAAACTAAAAATACACTGTTTCACACTCCAGCACGTACACGTTTACACATGCGCCCGGCGCTTGTTATGCAGGATATGTAAGGCTGCGTTCAGACTAACCTTACTCCTAAAACATGGCAGGAAAATCAGAGAAATGCAAAACAGCGAGTCACCCGTCCTCGTGCGATCGCACTACAATTAGCACACGCCGTCAGCGCGGCAACAAGTCGATATATATCTACGCGGCATCGACGGCATGCTGCTGCCATAACAACCGTTTCCAGGAGAGACTCATTAGTGGCCTGCGGTCATTAGGGGTCCTCAAGGAGTAAAGGTTCATGGGGTTCATAATGGAAACTAAGACTGAAGTATTTCTGCTGCTCATTATTGAAAATAATCAATTACGTACAATAGAGATAATGAAAGACGGAAGGTGAGAGTTGCGTTCATTCACATGTTTCCTGGCAATAAGTAAAGGTAGGCAAAGGTTGAGGGTTGAACTGATGTGAACTCTAATTTCGGCAGCCACTCAGCGAGAAGACGTCATCTTCAGATGACACCTAGGCTATGTAATGAGTAAAAAGACCACAGGAGACACCCATTAGTGCAGGTAACACACAAACGCTATTTACCACTGACATCAATAAATGAAGAGGGGGGGAAAAGAAAAGAAAAGAAAAGAAAAGAAAAGAAAAGAAAAGAAAAGAAAAGAAAAGAAAAAAGAAACAAGTTTGAAAAAGAAAAAAGAGAAAAAAATAAAGATTAAAAAAGAAAATAAATAAAAAGAAAAGAAAAAAGTGA
>JAHKKF010489116.1:0-20573 GCA_019740295.1 Labeo calbasu | reverse complement strand
GGATTTTAAATCGGGATGATCACGGCTATGATTACGTCAGTACTTTCACAACAGCCAATGAACGACCGCAAAACAGCTGCTGTACGGTCCATTGGATAATGGAGATGGAGGAAACTGCTTCTTATGTTTTTGTAGTAACACTAGGGGGGAGCCAATCATGATTTTGTCTGAGCTATGAAATATTAAATAATTAATATTTTCTCATTTCATTTGTATTATCTCATTATTTTACTGGATAGAATAAGTACGTTTTAGACTAAATTTCAATTTAAGTCACATATCCTCGCCAGTCGCGACTCATCAACTTGTGACAGAGAGGACTCTCTTTTCGTAATTTTCCGGCTTTAGAAAGTTACTGTTCGGCTACATCAGAAACAAGTTTCTCAGTTATGAGGAGAATAGTAAACTGGCTCTGATCTTCAGTGGCACGGGACAGATTCTCAAAACTTTCTCTACCACACACAGAGAACGATTTGACTGAAAATTTATCAGAGATAGTGAAAGAAAGAGTTCGGTAAAAAAAAAAAAAAGAGGCGACTTTTCTGCTAGGGATGTGATGGTGACGGTTGCATGTTACTTTGGATTTTGGTGGCGATTTGGCGTCAAGCAATTGTTAGTTTTTAGCTCGGTTAAGTTTTTCCTCTTTTCCTCACTGTCCTTTGCTTTTAAATAGGTCTAGCTCATAAATGCACAGTGCGCATTTTACTTTCACTTTTAAATTAGCGGCAATTCGGCATCAGTTGCTTACATGCAATTCAAGCAACAAGTTAATACAACGTTACACTAACTTAGCCTATAAATAATCATATAACTTTTATTAACAAAACGAATAAAAATAGCTTACACCATGCTATATGTCTAGGCTAATATAAAATAACAAAAACCGTAGGCTACATAAAGTTTAAACACTGTGGAACCAAATAAGAAACGTAGAACATTTATTAGCAAAACAAATAAGAAAGAAATTACACAAAGTTTAAATAAAGTAAAAATCAGCAAACACTGTAGAACCAAATAAATAAGAAACAAATGTTCAAAAAACTTCCAAAATCACCACGGATAAACGGCAAAAGTCCACAGGTTTTTCAAAATGAAAAACATTGCCAAACATGAGCTTTTACGTTTCATTTCTAAACTAAATCTTCCACCACCGTCTTGTCTGTTTCACCTGACCACACTCTTTTTACTCTTTCTACAGCAGTCATTGTTAATTCTAAATGTGTTTTAATGTAGAATATATGTTACACACATATATATACGCATAACAGTGAAACATTTTTTTTTTATTTTTTACATTTGTAATCATTAGTTGCTGAAATGACGAAGATCACGTGAGGCTCTCCCTGTCATGATAATCTTAATAATATTTTGTAGTGTGTGATGCGCCACATTGTGCATGTTTAAGATGTCAAGGAAGATAATCTGCAAAGTTTCTCCTTATGTGTGCACTGCAAACACATTTCATAATCGGTTAGGATTTTAAAAATCCTGTAGTGTGAGCCCGGCGATCACGAATTCGTGTACAGTTTATGGAGCTAACCGCAAAATTTAGGTGGGGCTGAGTAGTCAGTTTAGGGGCTATAGCCCCCCTAAAAATGTTCTAGCGACGCCCATGTGTGCACCTCTGAAGAAATGACTGAACTCTGAATCACTGCAAAATCTAAACTCAAGAATATATACAACTAGTAATTCTGTGCGGAAACATGACCTAATTATTTGACAACTGACACTTTTTCCCAAAGACTATGGCCCACTAATAAGAACAACAGATCCAGAGGAATTCAAATTACAGATTAATGCACTTCAACCCCATGATGGAGGAGACGCACCAGAGCTCAGCCTCTCAGGACTCAGGGTACGCATTTGAATTATTATTATTATTTTTTATCTTCTTGCTTTAATTATGGCATATTTGTGAACATGGAGGGCACATTTATTTTAAACTATATAATATACAAATTTTAGTTAATCATTTTGTATCGTAATTAACAGACTTCAAACTATTTTTTCTCCCCTTCCAGCTGGCTCTGACTGGTTCACCTCCCCAGACTAAGATATTTGTTTTCACGGATGCTGATGCAAAGGACATAGAGTTAAAAAGTACTGTGTTGGCATTGATTGAAAGCACAAAGTCTGTGGTATGTATTAAAAGTTTTTTTTTTAAATTTTTTTTTTATTATGGACAGAATCTATTACAGCCGTAGACATACATTTTGCCATTTAAACAAGCTGAATTCCTGGAAAGAGTATTAAGTTATACAGTCATGGCCAAAAATATCGGCACCCTTGCAATGCTGTCAGAAAATGCAACACTTCTTTCAGAAAATTGTTCCAGTTGCAAATGTTTTGGTATTCACGTGCTCATTGTTTTTGTTTGCACTGCAACAACACCAAAAAACAGAGAAGAAAAGTCAAACTTGATAAAATTTCACACAGAACTCAAAAATGGACTGGACAATATTATTGGCACCTTGTCAAAATTGTAAGAAATAATTGCTTTTCAAGCATGTGATGCTCCTGTAATTTGTATTTAGACACACCTGTTGCAAGTAACAGGTCTGGGCAATATAGTTTATATCACACTTGCAACCAGTTAAAATGGAGAAAAGTTGACTCAACCTTTGTGTTGTGAGCATGGAGAAAAGAAGGAAGTGTAAAAAAGTTGTCTGTGGATTTGAGAGAACAAATTGTGGAAAAACATGGACATTCTCAAGGCTACAAGTCCATCTCCAGAGATTTTAGAATTGCAAAGGTGCCAATATTTTTGGTCATGATTGTTAAAGTAATGTTCAATATTCTACAACTTTTCTGAACAATCCAATATTTGTACAACTTACTAGAAAACAAACCGCCTTTTCTATTTTGACACACTTTCCACTCTAAAGATGTTTTAAGGATTTTTATATACTTTTAGCCCTCGTGCCCGCAAGTATTTTGTAAAAATGTGATATTGAGTTATGTGTTGTATTTTCAAAATATTTGCATACTATTCTCTGATCTGAAAATATAGTACATGGAAAAAAAAAACACTCTCGTAAAAAGTCTTTATGAGCATGTTGGTTACTCATTGGTTGGTTGGTTACACATTGTTTATTTGTATATTATTTTTGTTATGATTTGGTAGGTCTATTTTTGATATTATTTGGTAGGTCAAAATAAAAGTGTTGCTAAACCATATAAGTCAATAAATCATATTTTCTTTTCTACTGTTTTATAGGTGAACTTCATGTTGACGAATAGCCTTGCTGCTCGTTGGAGAAGGAGCGAGGATCCAAATCAAGGACAGAACCAGCGTTACTCCACCAGGATGTCCAATCCCTTAAATCAGGTCTATGTGGATTTAGCTTTGGCCTCTGGAGGACTGGCGATTGAAGTAACCAAAGCAATGCTTCCTGAAGCCACCAGCATCATAGCGGATGCATCCACATCTGCTCTAGTAATGAAATCCGTATCTATAACCTTCCACACAGTGCAGTATGTGTTATGTTTTTCTCAGTCACATGGTTGAATAAGAATCTTCACCATCCACAATAGTGAGGAATATGTTTTTAAAAATGTGTTTCATTGTGATATTAAGTATCCAAAATCAATATGCATGCAACATTATCTCTGTGTCTTCAGGTAACTGTTTTTCAAACTGTAAGGAACCCAGGAAAAGCAGAAACCTTCTCTTTTATTGTGGACTCCTCATTGAAAAATATGACAATCTATATTACAAGCAATTCTTTAGCGTTCAACATCACAAGCCCATCAGGTGTGTAGACAAATAATGAGCCAGGTATTGCAAATAAATTATCATATTTATAATCAATGATCAGCTATCTTTGATGCCATTATTTACCTCCACAGGGGTTTCTCAGACCAGTGATGAATTAAGTGGAAAACTGGGGTTGGTTGAGCATGTGGGCAACTTTTACACAGTGCGTCTGACTATCCTTGATCCAGAAGGCCTTTGGAACATTAACATTAGCTCATCAGATGCCTACACAATCAAAGTCCTTGGTATTTATCTCATACATTTGCAAATGTAAACAAGTCACTAGAAATACAGTATATATAAATTACTGTACATTTTACAGTAAAAATGTTATACTGTAAATACATTTACAGCAAGGTAAATAGCACTGTTAACATGGGCGTTGCAATACAAAATTTGCGATCAGCTCCATAAACTCTACACAAATTTTTTTGGGGGCAGCCGTGGCCTAATGGTTAGGGAGTCGGGCTTGTAACCTAAAGGTTGCGGGTTTGAGTCCCAGGTCCGGCAGGGATTGAAGGTGGGGGAAGTGAATAACCAGCACTCAATACCACGACTGAGGTGAGTCCCTTGAGCAAGGTACCGAACCCCCAACTGCTCCCCGGGCGCCGCAGCGATAGCAATATGGCTGCCCACTGCTCTGGGTGTTTGTTCACTACTCACTACTGTGTGTGCACTTGGATGGGTTAAATGCAGAGCACAAATTCCGAGTATGGGTCACCATACTTGGCCACATGTCACGTCCCTTCCTTCCTTTCCTTTTAATATCTGCATCTGTGCAGTTCTTTGTCATAAATACAGTTTACAAAATATGTAAACTGCAACTGGTTCTCCATCTACTGTAGCCTAAGATTTCGCTGCGTTCACCCTTCATCACACCAGTTTTCACCAGCGAAAATGAAGCACTTAACACATATGAACGCATACTTCATAAAACGATCATGTTGCCAATTTCATTCGAAAATATAACTTTTAATATAATACATATTGCAGTGCATGTAGCAAAGAGGTTAGCATTCTTGAGCTAAAGAAAGAGGGTTGTACTAGAAATGCAAACAGTAAAAGTTTGTGTTTGTCCAGTAACTGCAGTAAACAGGTGTGTGTGAGAGAGAGATCAGGAAGACTTGTATTTGTATTTGGCTTCAGTACTTAAGTTCAGTACTTAAATCTACAGTGGAATACTGCAATACGTTTGATAAACAACTCCTATTAGTCAAACTTATTATTTATTTATTTTATTTATATATTTATTATTATTATTTTAATTATTATACCTTCACTGGAGGCTGAGCCCCCCTAAAATGAAAATCCTAGAATCGCCTAATACAGTGTTTTTACTTAGATTCCTGGCAGTAACTTACTGGCAGCAGTTAGCTGTAATTTTTTTCACCAAAAGAAAAAAAAAAAAAAAAGAACAATTCTGTCATCATTTATGTACTTTTTCTAACATTGTTGCTTCCTGCAAGTTTTGTGACTTTTAAAATGAAATGTCCAGTAAGTGGCGCTAAAGATAACGTTTTATTACATTGGTTGTACATGTATAGGCACTACGCATTTGGTGAGTAGCACTAAGGTTAATGTTCGAGTTTGAAAATAAAAGTTAGCATACCACCCACTAAACCTACCCTAAACATTTCAGGGCGTTTAGGTTCGGAATTACATGAGGGTAAATAAACAAAGAAAGGCTTGCCCTACTGAAAGTCTTAGGGATGTGCTAGAGTCTAGACTAGACAGTCGACTTCACAGAGTGGTTTGACTTTCAGTTTGGCAATACAAGATCCAAAAATGAATGAAATACATGTTGTGATGTTTCAAAATGTTATCGAAGCAGTGGCATAACGAATGCACAATATAATCAAATCCAAAGGCCGTCCAGTGAAATATTACTGCGTGAAAGGTTTTTGAACAGGCAGCATAAATTTGATTCCAGCAAATCCTACAGATTTTCAGTAGAGCTAAGCTCAGTACTCTGTGGTCAACACATGGGTGAGTCAACATGGTTGACTGAGAAATAAAAAAGCTACACACTGCATCAGTTAAGATTAAAAAAAAAAAAAGTTTCCAAACAACATGCCAGAAACATCAGTAACTGCAAAAATGATTCAGTCCTAAAATCTTAAGCATTTGTTTTAAATCCAGATGGCACCCTTTTTTCAACAAGAGCTATTTACTTGTTGAATTACCAGGTCAGAATGACATTGACTTCCTGTTCAACTTTGTGGAGCTAAGTGATGGTGCTCATTCAGGCTACAGTGAATTAAGCGGAAGACCCCCAGCAAGTGAGTAAACATAAAGCATATGAACAATAAGCAACTTGTGCAACAGCTTTAAATTGCAGTCTCTTTACTGCTCTTTCCCTATTACAGACAGTAACGTCACACTACTGCTTACCATCATGGGTGGGGACTCTGTTACCCCCACAGAGGTGGCTCTTGTGGAAGCTTCAGGATCTCAGACCATCACTGGAACCCTAGAAAAGATTGCAGACGGGGATTTCTTAGTCACAATGAACAGTGTTCCAGCAGGAGAATTTGTTGTCCGTGTGATGGGGGAGAGTAGTTCTTCCCACTCATCAAATGGTCGCTTTCAGAGACAGTCCGTCACTCAACACAAAGCTTCCAGTGTGGTTATAACTGTAAGATCAGGCATAGCATTGGTCAAAAAATATATTTTCCATATTCAATCTATTCTTTCTCAAACTATACTTATAGTTATTCGTAATACTATTTTTACACTTAGGCTGGGACAGATGAGGTATGGGAGCCTGGGAAGACATTGAGCATCCCTTTTACAGTGGTGTACAATGGTTCTGATGAGCTCTTCAGCATTAATGCCAAGAATGACCGTGGGTTTGCCACAGAATTTCCCAGCACCATGTCTGCTGGAAGTGGGAGTAGTGGAAATAGCACAGTAAATCTAACTGCACCCTCAGACACTCCTTCAGGCACTGAAGTGACTCTCACCATTGAGGCCGAAACATCAGGCAAAAGTGATTTCAACTATGCTGTCCTTAAGCTTACAGTTGTTTCTCCGGTAACTATCTATTTAAAATATCTATTTCTGAATCATGTTGTATTAAGCAAAAAATATTTGAGAACATGCAAATAATAAATCAAAAATAATGGACAATAAATCTGAAATGTACATGTAATATTTATCCATAAAAGTGTGGGGTCAGCAAGTTTTTCAGGAAAGAAATAATTATTTTATTAAGCAAGGACAATTTGTGACCCTGGACCACAAAACCCGTCATAAGGGTCAATTTTTTTTAAATTGAGATTTATACATCATCTGAAAGCTGAATAATAAGTTTTCCACTGATGTATGGTTTGTTAGGATAGGACAATATTTGGCCGAGATACAACTATTTAAAAATCTGGAATCTGAGGGTACAAAAAAAAATCAAAATATTGAGAAATTGCCTTTTAAGTTCTAAGCAATGCATATTACTAATCAAAAATGAAGTTTTTACATATTTATGGTAGGAAATGCAAAAAATATCTTTATGGAACATGATTTTTATTTAATATCATAATGATTTTTGGCATAAAAGAAAAAATCAATAATTTTGACCCATACAATGTATTTTTGGCTATTTCTACAAATATACCCGTGCTACTTAAGACTGGTTTTGTGGTCCGGGGTCACATTTGACAAAGATTTCTATTTCAGTTCATCAAAGAATCTTGAAAACAAATGTATCAAGATTTCTACAAAAATATAAGCAGCACAGCTGTTTTCAACACTGTTGATAATAAGAATGTATCTACAGTGGCAAATCAGAATATTAGAAAGATTTCTGAAGGATGTGATACTAAAGACTAAAGAGTAATAATGCTGAAAATTCAGCTTTGCCATCACAGGAATAAATTACAGTTAAAAAATATATTGCAATAGAAAAGAATTCTTTTAAATTGTAATATTTCACAATATTACCGTTTTTACTGTAGTTTGATCAAATAAATGCTGCCTCAGTCAACATCAAAATCATGAAAAAAAACCGCCAAACTTTTGAACAGTAATGTGTGTATGTCTACATATTTATATATATTTAAAGGGGTCATCGGATGGAAACATTTGTTACATGTTGTTTGAACATAACACTGTGTTGGCAGTGTGTGTACTCAACCACCCTATAATGATAAAAATCCACCCAGGGTTTTTTTTATTTTATTTTTATAAGTAATGTACCCTTTTTCAAATCAGGCCTTCTCAGCGTTTTGTCAGTGTGACATCACACCAACCAAGGCTGCTCCCTTGAGACGGCCATCTTACCTTAGACCCGCCCTGACTGAGCTGAGACCAGTCCGACCGTTATTGTTTCAACTCCAGTGCAGGGGAAGACACAAATGTCTCCGACTGAGCGATTGAGGTGTTCTGTTGTTGGATGTAGTAATGAACACAGCAGTCATCATTTACTCCTGACATCTGAGCCACTGAAGACACAGAGGATTAACGTTACTTTCGTTTTTGAAGGAAATGCGCCTGGCCATTTACATAAATGCGTCTATGTTCGCGCGAATCATTCGTAATCCAGTTTCACCTACGGTAGAAGTGAGTATAAGTTTTTTTTTTTTTTGCATCTTTGCAAATCGCCTTTCTTAATACATGGTTCCCACACCTTGGTTAACTACAAATTCAAGGACCTTTCAGGGACTTTCCAGGTCCAATACCCTCAAATTCAAGGACATTTCAAATGAGAGCAAGGTTACATCTGGTTATCTTGTAAGATACATTGTTACAGTTTTAAATGTGTCAGACACAACTATGCAAAAAACTTTTTTTTTTTTGCGCATTTATTTTTGCCCATATGAAAGAGATCTGATAGATCTGACAGAAATGCGCTTAATTAATGTAAATAAAGCAAGCTAATATACATAGGCCACGAAATGTTGGCAAAATAACACAATATTGGACCGGCGGGAATCATATGGAATTTTTCCAGAAAACGTCTTGGACAAAATAAATTCAAGCACTTTCAAGGACCTGTATCTATGTATATTTCTTTTCAAAAAGTTTCCAGGGCCTTGAAATTTTATTTTCAGATTCACAAACTTTCAAGGATTTCAAGGACCCGTGGGAACCCTGTTAATAATGTGCTAGTTAGCAAGTTTAGCAGCTAAACACAGCTAAAGTAAACATTATGGCTCGTCACCCCACAGAAGAGAGGGGCGGGGTGAGCAGAGCTCATTAGCATTTAAAGGCACATGCAACAGAACGGCTCGCTCTAAAAAAGGCTGATTTTGACAAGGTAAAAAGGTTTTTTTACACTACCACTGAGAAATTTTAACCAAAGTATGTTATAGACTTCTCATTAAGAGAATCATATCAACTTGTGGAAAACGGGCTTCCGATGACCCCTTTAACATGGAAATCTATATATCACATACTTGGTTAGTTTTTATTATAGTTAATTAAATAATAAAGAAATAACGTCTGAAATCAATTTCCCCCTCTGTAAGATTACAGACTTCATCTCTCCAGCCTGTGAGATTATTAGCATAAATGCTAACTGCTCAGGCAACTGCAGCCTGTCCTCATGGGAGCTCTCAGCCAACCTTACCGATGGAAATGGGACAGGTATCATGTCTGTGACTCTGCGTCAGGGCCTTGGAACTCTCAACACTACCACCATAATCACGGACGGAGGTGTGAACGTCACTCTTGCATTCTACAGTGCCTCTTGTTGTTCTGAAGTAATGGAACTGGTTGCTGTAGACGGAGCGGGAAATGTTGGCATATGCTCAAGATCAGTAACATCTGCTGTTACTACCACACCCAACACCTTCATGTCTACCGCTTCTACAACAAACAGCATAGTTACAACAACTACAGCAAGAGTTATGGCAATTGTAACAACTTCCTCTCACTACACTAATGCCACAACTGATAATGCTGCAACAACAGCTACAGCAACAACGGCAAAAATAACGTCTTCCTCTCCCTCCATGAATGCCACAACCAACAGTGCTGAACACCCTTTTTATCCACCTATCATTTTTTGGTTTTATGTGGGAGTTCATTTTGCTTTTCCTTGTGTTAAGCTTCTAACTCTTTTGTACTAGTTACCTTTATATTAACATAGCTGCAAAACCTTTTCTAATGGCTTGTGTAGCTGCCTTTCCTTGCATTTCCCCCACCAACACCAAGGCCCAGATTTACTAAAAGCATGGGCCAGCACAAACTTCCTTTTGGCGTTAAAAAAAAAAACGTCAGGAAAAATTAGTGATGAAACGGCGTGGACATAGTCATTTTTGCAGCCGACATCACTGCACATACATTTGTGTGAGTGTCCCTTTTAGACGCAAAATTTATGGGAGGAGAGTACTTACATGAATCACGCAACAGGATTTACTAAGGTTTGCTGTAATCAATGCACTGGTATTTGCTCCATTATTTACACCCAAAAAGCAGGTTGACCCATTTTGGAGTTGACATGGATGCCACTGTTGCTGCCAGGAGGAGGCAGAGAACAGAGAGTGTGTGGTAGAAGGGAGATTATTTTTATTTATTTATTTGGAATGCCAATAGACTAAAATGGCTCAGCTTGGTTGCAACCTTACAGTAATTTGCGTTGTTCGTTATGAAATTTAGATTAGTTGATTAGTTGCGTATGTTCTCTTTGATTTGCACACTCAGTAGATCACCCACAGAACTTTCCACTCCCAGCGGTGCTTTCTGGGAATTGCGCTCTTGTGCGAATTTGCCTTGTTTAGTAAATCTGAGCTTAAGGTGTATTACAGTTGTTTCATGCTTTAACTTCTGATATTTGATGAATACTTGTTTGATTTAATTTGTAAAACCAATATAATTGTAATTTTAACAGGCAGATGAATTGAAGTTTTTTTTGTTGTTGTTATTAAATAGACAAATGGTAATGGTATGATATTTTAGATTGACAAAATTTAAAATCATAAAAACAAGTTTAAGGTGTTTTAGTAGGTCTCGATTGACTTCGGTGTCATAAAAATCCTTTTTCATACTTTTACAGGCTTGTTTTATAACAATTTCAAAATGACTGGTCTTACAACATAATAAAATGAATGACAATTCTATTAAACCTTATTTACTATTACTAAATGGGTTGTGCATTTTTGTTTGGCTGAAAAAAAAACACATAAAAAATAAAAATAAAACACTTGGGTGTTACTTCACTAATGCTAAAGAATAATTACTAACACAGACTATTTCTCTAATTGACATTTGGGTTGAGTATATATTTTCAAACTCCACAGAAATAGAACTTATACTATAATCAGCCTTTACCAATCACAGCTTCTATAATATTTGGTAATTCAAAAACCATTATTTACCACGCAGCTTAAAATTAGAAAGTACACAGTGGTTTAATGCTAATTTATTAACAGTAAAGTCACTGATAACACTGATACATAACAGCGTTTACACACGTCGTCTTTTCGAAGTTAAAATGTATACAATAGTTATTCAGATTTAAATGTAAGGACTTGATTTTATTCATTGGGAATGATCTGGATCATCGTAAGTGGTATTTCAGAATGGAACCAGGTGGGAAGCAGTTGATGTTAACCACTAAAATAAAAAAAAAATGGTTTCCATTATTACACTTGATGATAAACCATCTTTTGAATTATTTGGAATAATGTGCACTACTGCTTCCATTCCAACGTAATCAGCCACTACAGCAAATTTAATCTGATTAAATTAATGATAGGTACAAATGTGAGTATGCTCTACCTTGTGAAGTCTAGAATTGTCCAGTAGACACACACATTCTCTGTTGGTGTTTCACCAAAATATACTTGTGTGCAAACATCCGTCCACATCGATCGCAACCAAAAGGCTTCTCACGTGTGTGGATCCTCATATGTGTTTTGAGGTTTGAAGACTGGTTGAACATTTTCCCACAAAGATTACAGCCATAAGGCTTTTCACCGGTGTGAACAGTCACATGTTTTTTAAGGTTACTTTGATCTGCAAACTGCTTGCCACAGTGCACGCATCTGAATGGTTTTTCTCCTCTGTGGATGCTGTGGTGTCTTTTCAGACTGGACGCCTGACTAAATCGCTTCCCGCAGAGTGTACAGTGGTGTAGCCTCTCTCTGTTATGAAGTTTTTGATGCAAGAGGAGAGTGCTGGGTTGAGAGAACGCTTTTCCACAATGTTTACACATAAACTTGTCTTTCCTTTGCATCTGAGGAGAGTCTGACTGTTTGAAAGAAAAGCACGGTGTGAAAGGGGACTGTTCGGATTGAGAAATGTTGTTACCTTCATCACCGTGTGTTAAATGACCTTCCAAATCAGGCATAGACAAGTCACTAGAATCCACTGGTGTTGCATAGGAACACATGGGATCTGCGCCCCCTCTGTACATCAAGTACTGATTCACAGGTCCTCCGTTGCATTTAGATTCAGCATAGGAGGGATGATTTGTGGCAGCGTCAAATCTCCTGGAAACCCATGAGGGATATGAAGGGACAGGTTGCACGTTAGTCCCTGCGTCGACATCGCAGCGTCTCTCCATTCTGGTTTCACCTATTTTCAAATACAACATGCTTAAATGGAAACTAGTAACTAGTAAAACACTGTATTTAGTAATTAAATACGTCACCCACAAGAATTTTCTAGTTATCATTTAGTAAATGTGCATCTTCACCTATATCTTTCACTTCTAGGTTTTCATCCTCAAGGAGATCAGGTTGTATTCCATTGCTCTGCCAGAGGAACAAATCATGGTTTTGAATGATAAAAGCAATTTAAGCAGAAAACAACTGTCTGTTTTGTATCTTGGTACTATGAAATCTAAAAAACAAGGAATATGATTTTTTTTGGGAATACTTCACATTAAGGTACCATTAATGCATTAACTAAGATGTTAGTTAATAAAAAAAATGCAGTTGGTAATGTTAGCTTATATTCATTAGATTCAAAAACAGTATACACTGACAAAAGTGTCAAAACAATTCTCACTCAGAAATTTCTAGTGAATTACACAAATAATACAAAAAAGACTAAATGTAAACACAAAATGTAAAACGCTGAACTAAACACGACATTTTGAAGCAGCAACTAAAATAGTATTTTTTGCAACAAAATACTCCAATAATTTTTACTTGCAACTTTGAAAAAAGTTTTTTTACTTTTGATTTTAATAGTGTCTTAGTAAATAAATGTTTTATGAGTATTTTTCATTGTCAGTTCATGTTAAATCTAAATATACTAAACGACAACAAAGAAGCTTACTATAAAGAGGTAGCAATATTATTTATTAATTAACCTATGTGAACAAAAAAAGGAAGCAGTATGTAAACTGTCACGAGAACTGTTCACATACTATTGAATCATGGCGAAAGGTCACACCGAACGTAAGTGGAACTACAGACCCAGTGTTTACAAAGCGAACACGCAAAGACTAAGTAAGTGTAAGTAAGTCAAACGAAAAGGTACAACAATGTCGGACGATTCTGAAGTTTTGTTTTTCGACATACTCTACCTTTTTAGCCAGAGTACACAGACGATGAACTTAGACGTGATTCGTAGCAGTGATGGGAAGTTCGGATCATTTTACTGACTCTTCCCTTTGAGTCTCGTTCAGCAAAATGAACGAATGAAGCCGCGCTTAAACTACATTTTGGAAGTTCAAAATCAGGGCACCAAACAAGTCCATTATATGAAGAAAAATCTTGAAATGCTTTCCTCAAAAACCAAAATTTCTTTATGACTGAAGACAGAAAGACATGAACATCTTGGATGACAAGGGGGTGAGTAAATTATTTATAAATTGTTGTTCTGAAAGTGGAATTCTCCTTTAAATGTTTCTCTCAAACTAACCTCTTGATGGCAGTGCTGGACCGTGTCCTGGTCTATGAAGTTATCCCTGTGGACTGTTGCAAAAACTCCTCCTGCACTCCCATACTGTGTGTCGTCTTACCAAGAAAGCAAAGAACAGAAATAACACAGGGTAAACAAGGATGAATTTAAATTTTTTATCTCAATATCCATTCAAAAGGTTGTCGTGTTTTAATTATTTTCTCTGGAAAATAAATATAAAATACAATAAATAGATCAGAAAAACAAATAACACTATTATTAACAGTATAATTTTGTTGTATATTTGACAATTCATGAATCTATTCCTCCAAATATTATCATAAATAATTAGAAATCAAATAATTAGTAATATTACAAGATTACAAATTACTTATGTGGATTAATTTGTAACTAAATAAGTGAAAAATAAAGTGAACACACACACATACACACACACAAACACAATCAATCAGTAAATACAGTACTCACGATTTTCAACAGTCTCTGTTTCTCTTTCAGATTGTTCACACCTCATGTTGTCAGGTCTCTCCTCTTTAATAATGAGAACATCTGGCTCATCATCCTCTACAGACTGATAAAAAGTACAATGTTGCCATGACTCCTGACACATTATTAGTGGTCTGAGCTCTCTGATGCAGAAATGCAGTATCTTACCTCTTGATGGCAGTGCTGGACTGTGTTCTGGTCAATGAAGTTATCTCTGTGGACTGTTACATAGACTCCTGCACTCCTGTACTGGCTGTCATCTTTATCTGTAACATGGATGTACCAGTATATATATGCAAAAAATACTATGTATGTATTACTACGTTAAAAAAACAAAAACAAAAAAACTGTACATTATTTGATTGGATCATTTCTCTTTAAAAGCCATACTTTGTCATTCTGTGGATATCAACTAGTTCATGTACTTATTTTCTAAAATAATTTACAAAGAAAAATAAATTATTACACCATACTCACGATTTTCAGTCGTCTGTGTTTCTCTTTCTGATTGTTCACACCTCACGTTGCCAGGTCTCTCTTCTTTAATAAGCAGAACATCTGGCTCGTTATCCCCTACAGACTGAAAAAGGCACAATGTTATTATGATTCCTTTAAGCAAATGCTTATGAAAAAAATCTGTTTCTAAACAGTAGCAATTAGTGGTCAACTGACATGGTTTATGCCAGTATATCAAGATATGTATAGATGGCATATACAACAATGTTTAAAGTTTTAGATCAGTAAATTAATACTTTCATTTCAGTATTACAAAAGTTTTCTATTTCAAATAAATACTGTTCTTTTGAGATTTCTGTTCTTCAAAAAAAAAAATAAAACACTGTCCCCACATAAATTAAGCAGGGCCAAGCATTAATAATAATTAATATAAAATAAATAAAATAAAACATAAAATAATTATGTTTCTTGAGGACCAAAGAATCAGCATTTTATGATTTTGATGCTGAAAATCAATATTTGCTTTTTTTTGACCAAATAAATACAGCCTTGATGAGTACAAGAGACTTCGCAAGCGATATACAGTACAAGTTGCTGAATGGAAATTACAGTTACATAATATTTATGCCAAATCACTGTAAAACTTCAAAAATTTGTTATTTCCCTAAGGAAGTCAATTTCGATTTTTTTTTTTTCAAAGTATCATTGAAATGCTAATAACACAAAAGTTGAAGGTAAATGGGGAAGTTTGAGCACTGTAGGAAGACTGTTTTGAGTGCTGTAATATACTGAACAAAGAAAAAGGTTCAGTGGAACTGTCAGATTGAAACAACAGGTAAGAGTTATCAGTTTGCAGTATACGGTCAGTGTACAAAAGATACACCCCATTCACTGTTTATGCAGACCTGGTCTGGTCTTTCGGGTTGAAGATGTGAGACTGTACAGGAGCGAGCAGATTCATCCTCACCCCTATCCTCATTACACAGCGAAGCGATTTTCACACTAATTCGACCTGGAAAGAATATACGTACTTCATCAGTAATTAATAAGTTCCTTTAATATAACGGAATTAGTCCGACATCACTACTGTCAAACTGAATGAGCATGATCACCCCTTTACCTGATGTTTTTTCCTGAACACCTGTTTTTGTCAAGGCAGTAGATTCGTTTCTTAGTTTATGCGCTCTTCGATAAAACGAATCCCGAATTTCTATCACTTTTAATTTCTTTTTAAGGAGGTTATTCTCCTTTTGCGTTTGGGATATTTCAAGCTGTAATTCGGTATAGCTGTCCTCAACAAGTTTGCAGATTTCTGCCACAGCGGCGTTTGCGAGTACCTCCATAACTGAGGCGATTTGCGTTTGAAACGTTATAATATTTGCCATTGCGTTGGAATCTATTTAGATTAACGTTAACCTCCTTTAATAAAAGTGAAACAGCCCATACAATAAATCCTTTCAAATGAGTGTGCATACGGGTCTGGAGCTCTCTCGAAACGCGAAGCTGGACAGTGAGTTGACAACATCCGCTTGTGCTTTTTAAAATAAAAGCTCTCATCCTACTAAAGCACAATATCACAAATGAAATTTGTTAAAAACTGGCAAGGACTGAGAAGCTAATTAGGGATATGGACTAAAACATGGAACGTAACACTAAAAAACATTCGCAAGACAATACAGGCAAAATGTATTTATTTATTTATTGCACTGGTCAATTTGGAGACGCAAGTCTTTATTTCATTGCACTTTGTTTATATAGAACTATGTACATTTCAATTTCAACACAAAGATATTTTTCCTTCTAAATAATTACTGTGTCATACAACATTTTATTTCTAAAATGGTATTTTTTTCTGGCTGTTGACAGTAATTTCTGATTTATGAATAAAACCTTTAATTCTAGTATGTAAACAAGAATTTTAAACTGGCTTTATCCAATGGTCAGATTTATGTTCTGGAAATGTGTGCTAAGTTTCATATTTATTTACATTTAAGATTTCAGAAAACTTCTAACACAAAATAAAATCTCAGATTTCCCAATAAATTTCCAGATGAATCAACTGGGCCAGTATGGCAAACTCTTTTATTTATTTATTTATTTATTTATTTATTTATTTATTTATTTATTTATTATATCCTATTCACCTGGGATGTCTTTCCTTAAGAGACTTTAAATCATAAAATGCATAGATTTGAAAATGTGGTTTATTGCATTTATGGTTGCTGGCTTTTCTGAATTTTCCTTAATGAATACCACTCAGTATTTGTTGTTGCTGCACATCTGACATTAAACCTTGACTTGACCTGCGCAATCAAGTTTAGCATAACCTCAACAAATCAACTGTGGCTCAGAATATATTCAATAATACTCTTAAATAATTTATAAATATATGTAACTTTACTTAGTTCAATACACCTTGAATAAGTTGTAAATGTAGATAAATTTATTTTTACCTAATGGAAAAAAAAAAAAAAAAAAAACTATGTTGGGTAACACTGTTTACTGTATAAACAGCTTTGATGTACTGAAGGCTAAGGGTCGATAATGAGTACCCTTTATATTTACATTACAAAGAGAAACACAAACTTCTGTTTTGTTCTGTATTCTTTATTGATCTAGCATTTTTAATTACAATTTTTGCAGTTTACCATATTCATGCCAGTGACTTGCATGAGTTTGCCTAACGCTTGCTTTCCATTTATAAAGATAAAGTGCATGAAGTGTGAATAAATAACTGTAATTCCAAGGTTTTACCTTTGTCCCTTTAAATTAAATGTAAAATATCTAGCAGGCTAATAATTTGCAAAAGATTATTAACTGTAATCTTTGCAGAACATTATAAATACATACAAATAAATAAAAACAATTCAATTTCATTATAAACTACATAGAAAGTACGAAAACATCACATTTAGGAACATTTCATGGAGGACCATAATAAAATAAATACTTTATAAAAGAAGCATTAACAGTGCTTTCATTATTACAGAAGAGGCAGTATTGAATTGCATATTAAATATCCAAAATCCAAAGCTTAAATTGTGATTGCTATGTTTTCATTGGTGTTCAGTCCTGTTTTTGCCAAATATCTCTGATCTCTCTAGAAGATGCTGTTTCGAGTGGTGTACTGTACATTGTATGACCGTCTTCTGTGCCAGCGCCTTCTGATTGCTGCACAGCAACCACACAGCAAACACTAAACACATAAACAAAGTGACAAAAACAATGAGCTGTACATACACAATTAAATACTAAATTTCTCATTTTATGCCTGTAGTCACTAATCGCTTCACTACCAATGCACATATTTGATATTCAGCCATCATAATACTTACGCAAAGAAGAATCCAGCAAGGTACAAGCCCAAGGACAATAGCAACGGGGACAATGATAGCCACAACCCATGCTGCATTTGTACCGTTGTTTGAGATTGTACTGTTCATGGTGGTTGGAACTGGTGTGGTAAAAACCGAGAAAAGGTAATTGACCAAGAAACCGGAGATCACGTTGGTGCCACTTTGCGAGAAAACATATGTGACATTGGCTTCAATCAGTGTGGAATTTTCCCTGTGGAGAGATTAAAAACGTATAAGAAACAAAGGGAAATAACTAAAAGTGATCTTACCATTCATTCAAAAATGTCACATTAATAAAAGCAGGTTTCTTAAATTCTTTTAGACATTTCTTCTCATGATAAAGTAAAAAGCAGTGGATCACAACTCACTGGAAACTGGCTGGAAGGATCACACTGAACAAGGGGTCCTTTAGGATCTGGAACACCTGTAGAGTGCAGCAATAAAAAAAAACAGGTTAATGTGATCAAAATAAGGCAATTTCAATTTCAGGATCACAATATCCATAATAGCTTCTCCAACTCACCAAATCATTTATCTTCTTTTGGATTTCTTGATAGGCTATCAGCCTGCTTGGATCTGTCAGGGATACTTTGCTGATTTCAAATGCAAAGATGAGTGCGTAGGCAGTGTCATTAATTGCTGAAAAAGACAAAACAAAATTAATTATTTTGAGTGACTATATATGGGTCATGATATTTCATTCTATATTTCAAGCCATAAATAAGGTCTACACGATTACAACAGATACACTATTTGCATACAAATGTTTTATTCATAACAAAAATGAGCATGAGAAGAGAGAAAAACTCACCCAAATAAGCAACATTCTCCAAGGTCACAGGATCATTCACATTTACTACTCTGGTGGTTAGTTTATTTGTGAGATTCGTGGCCACTATAGATTTAACCGCCTCTAGAACATTGCTCTCACTTGGTCTTGGGCCCAGTGTGATAAACTCGAGGCGAATCGTAATTATTGCCTTCTTAGTCCTGCATAAAAAAAAATAAATAAATAAATAATTGGAATATACACACAGAAACTAAAAACAACTAGCTTTTAAAAAAATCAGTCAGTCGGTCTTACAAGATCGGTGGTGAAGTTGTGCCAGTTGTCGTAGTGGTCACTGTAAAAGAAAGTTATCATTAATGGAGGAGAATCAGACTTTGAAGCAAGACATATTAAACATGACAACATAAAAAAAAAAAAATATATATATATATATATATATGGAAGTTTAACATTCAATTGTCAGTTTAGCCATAGGTTAACAGTGTAGCATATGGTAATACCTTCAGCAGACTGAAGTTCCTGGACAAAGACGCTGGGTTGCGAGAAGTCATTTGGTGAGAAAACATATTCTACTTTGGCCTGAATTACAGTGGAATTACCCCTGTAGAGAGATTAAAATGTAAAATGAGAAACTAGTCAATAACTAAAAATTATGTTTAGCCACAAGCCACGTACTCATATACAAAAAACGTCCCGACTAACACCAAATTAGTGTCATTAGGATATATTTGCTCAAATTAAGGTATAAAGTGAGTCAAAACTTACTGGAAATCAGCCTCTTGGAACTTAATGAGAGGAGCTGAGGAGTTACTGAGGAGGATCTTGCCCAGCTGAAAAAAATTAGATGAATTTGTTTATAGTATGTTAAGGTTAATGTGGTAAATGGAAAAGAGCGGTAAAGAAGAAGAAAAAGTGTTTGTAAAAGACTACTTGACTGAAACGTGTCCAACTCACCAATGTGTTTATAGAGTTTTGTATTGATAGGTGGGTGCCATTCCTGAGTTCAATTTTCTCAGACATGGTTATATTGCTGATTTCAAATCCAAAGTCAAGAGCATAGGTTGACTCGTTTATTTCTTAAAAATATATAATAAAATTAATTAGCTGTGCGGTTACATGTGGGTGGAGAAATTCCACTAATGCAAAGCACTAATGCACTAATTCTTCAAAATACCTTAAAAAAGCTACAGATATACAACATTACAATTTAAATAACATATTCAGAACAAAAAAAAAAAGCAAAACCAGGAGAGAAAAGCAAAAACTTACTCGTATAATTGACACTGACAAAGTTCACAACATCACTCAGGGTTGTTGTGGTGTCTTCTTTAGTTGCGAGACGTGTTTGCATCAGAGTTTTGGCCACCTCAAGAATCCTATCTGGATTTGGCAGTGCGCCCAGTGTGACAAACACGAGTCGAATGTTTATAAGCGCTTTGCCAAGCCTACAAAGATGTCAAATAATATACATTAAGATATGAAACTTAAAAAAATGAAAATAAATAAATTACATTTAAGACTGTAATCACTGCTCTTACACATTTGGTGGAGAAGTTGTCAGAGTACTGGTTGTTGTTAAGACTGTAAATGAAAGTAATGATTAATGGAGGAAGCTTGCAGTTACAACATTTGCAATCCATTGTCAGTTTCGACAAACCTGTCTGTGAACGAAGCTCATTTAGGAAGCTGACTGGTTGTATGGCATCTCCATCCTGGAAAGTGTAATCCATACTGCCATCAATTTGGTCTGACGTACTTCTACAGGAAAAACAGGGGAGATATGTTAAGGATCCATGTGCAAAGCTGTTTTTTTAAACATTTGTGAGTAAATGTACGTATCTGTTTTCATTATTGCTTTAATAATATAAAATGTGAGAACATATGGTATACATCAAGCCTGCTTGCATCTTACTTGAAG
>JAHKKF010489111.1:0-21788 GCA_019740295.1 Labeo calbasu | reverse complement strand
AGTCATTTTAATAGCACAATGTCATTTTATTTCTGTGTTATAAGTAACAAAATGCTCTTACTTTATATTTTTGTTTGAGGTTTTCCCATTTTTTTTTTACAAATGCTGCCGTCACCCTGCCTTGAAGGCCCTGCTCCTCCACAAAAGCTCTGCAGCAAATGAACAGAAATCAAGAATCAGAAGAGTTCTGTAATAAGTCTGTTTGAAATTACAACTTAAGCTTTAAACAGATGTTTGATTTTTTTTTTTTTTAGTATACTCACTCAAAGCCTTTGACGGCAGCATTCCGCCTTCCGGTGAAGAGGGCTTCATTAGCCGCTCTCCACCGGATAAGCAGACGTGTGTGCTCATCTGTCCCTGTAAAGTCCAGACAAGATTCAAGTTACCTCTGAGATTTGTGTGCATTTACATGATGACATGTTAAGTAGCTTTTTATCTAACACAATTGTTCCTCAAATTTTCAACAGTACTAATGGAGAAAAAAATAGATTACTTATATTTGGGTACTTTATGGAAATTTATTTACATTACTTACATCCATCTATTGCAAATACTGCTAACAGTAATGTAAAATATAGCAAATACAGTTAATTGTACTACACAACAGCACACATATAACGTACATCACTCAAATGTCTACTTCATATCTAGGACCTATTAGACATACTCGTATGAAACTCATATCGAAGATTTACCTACCAGATTTTAAATAGACATTTAGTAATAGTATTTTAGATGTATATGGTTTAAAATGTATGTAAATCCACTTTGGAGACGTACGGGTGTATCCTGGAGTTGTACTGTTACCAATATACATAATAAAACGTCTATTTACAGCAAAATCACAACTTTACTTTACCTTTTGCCATCTTTACACTTTCAACAATTTGCTTTACAGTAGTTCAAGAAATGCAAATGTAAAATAAGGAACCGTGTTTTTGGTTTGTAATACTCACATTTGTAAACACCCTCGCTCAAATTTTGCGCCATGTTCGATTATGACGTATCCTCTTTTCTTCTTCGCGGTGTATCCTCACGCGTGGCTTCCTGGGATAGATAAGTATCCATCGGATGAGCACTCAAGAATCTAGGCAGAAGCAGTAGGCCATCCGGGAACTTCTCGACTACTCTTTTATGAATACTTAGGTTTCGGACATACTTATTCGCTCACCTACTGCTTTTCCCTACTATATAGTAGAGTAGTAGGCGATTTCGGACGCACTTTAAGTAGACGAACGACCGAATCTCGCGAGAATTAGTACGTCACCCAGGTAATTCTCACCTACTCATTTATGAATACTAAGGATTCGAACATACTAATTCGCTCGCCTACTGCTTTTCCCCTACTACATAGTAGAGAAGTAGGCGGTTTCGGACGCAGCCACCGCTTTCCACACAGCCAATCGCACACAGATAAAATGGCTGATGTGGTAATACGCACCTGTCAGTCAATAGTGATGGGCAGGGCTACAGAAATATGATGTCATTTTGCAGACAGGCTCCAAAGTGCTTGTTTTTGAGCCCGGTTTGACTTTATGAAAATTAAAAAAAAAAAAAAAGACTGGATGTGTTTTTATCATAATATGATGGTTGTGTACACACAATTCCAACATACATTTCTGTCCAAACACCTTCTAAAACTGGATTTTGCATAATAGGTGCCCTTTAAATATCAAATCAAACATGTCATGATTACATTTAAAAATGATATTGAAAATGACATGCAATTTCTACAAATAAAATACAGGGTCCATTCTACATAAAACAACAAGAGACACAACACAAAAATCACACTTAGTTTCCTTCCCAAAGAATCCTTATCTCAAATTTAAAAACTTTACAGCTGTAGGGATAAAAGAGTGTCTAAACCTATTGTTTTACTAATAGGGGTTCCTTCCCGAATACCAGAAGGGAGAAGATGAAACTCGTGATACATAGGGTGTAAATCATCTAACAAAATACCTAAAACCTGTCTATGATATAAGTGGGCCAAAGACAACTGCTTTCTCTCTGTAATTTTACTTCCCTGGTTTACAATCCTCTCAAGACAATTCTTGTTTTTCACATTTAGAGAATTAAACCAGCACAACAGAGAAAAAGATAGCAGTGACTCAATATAGGATCTATAAACATGCACATCAATGTTTTGTCCACATTAAATGACCTTACTTTTCGCAAGCAGTACAATCTTTGCTGACCCCTCTTACGCAAAACCTCAGTATTTGTAGAAAAGGACAACTTGTTATCTAATACAGTACCCAAATACTTGTAGTGTTCAACACTCTCAATACCCACTCCATGTACACATGTTTGCTTATACTGAATAGATTTCCTCTTGGAGTTAAAGTCAATAGTCATCTCTTAGTTTTAGAAACATTTAGTTTTAAAAAAGCATTCTGACACCAAATGATAAAATCAGCAACCACTGGACCATGCCTAGAGTCCTCCTCACTCAATAAGCTAACAATTACAGAATCGTCAGCGAATTTTATAATATGCCTATTAATAAAACTACTCTTACAGTCTTTTGTGTACAAGATAAATAATAGAGGAGAGAGGACACATCCTTGAGGTGATCCAGTAGATGACACCAAACAATCATTTACTTTAACTGTCTGTGTTCTCTGCACAGAGACATCTAAAATCCATCCTACAAGACTAAAATCCGAACCAAATTCATTAATAAGTTTCTCAACTAAAATATGTGGCTGAACGGTATTGAAAGCGGATGAAAAATAACAGAGCAAAATCGGAAACGTCTGATAGGTCGCTATTTTGGCAGGTCACTGCAAGTTCCATTGTTGTGCATTCTTCCGATTTCAGACGTATAAGAAACCAACAACAGATGAGTCCACAGTATCCGTTTCTGTCAATGTGTCTGGAAAAATGTATCATTCGGAAGAAGTGTCATTCAAATGCATAGGTGCTAAACAAAAGGCACAGTTGTACCTTGAGCTTAGAATTCACACTTAACTTGGGAAAACCTGCCAGATGTTCAGGAACTGCATAAAGACACAACGTTACTGTCTCAGGGCCTGGGCTTCCTGCTCTTAGACTGTCACAATATACAGAACTTTTTCAGTTCATGTTGTTATATTGGAACCTAGCACAGGATCAGCATATTTTAAACAGATTCTTAAAATTGTAATCCCACACTACGCAGCTGAAGAATTGCATTGTGTTTTACGTCACAGGAAGTTAACGTACGTGGGACGCACAAGGCCGCCACACCGGAAGCTTGTTGTTTTGCTTCATAAAGTTTTAAATAAGGACATTTGTCTTGCACAAGAAGCTTGGAAGAGCCAGGATATTTTTTAAAATAACTCAGATTGGATTAGTCTAAAAGAAGAAAGGCATATACACCGAGGATGGCTTGAGGGTGAGTAAATTATGGGGTAATTTAGATTTTTGGGTGCACTATCCCTTTAACTACCTTTGCAGTAAACTCAATAATATGTATATCATTATTTGTGTACAGTATTTGCCCTAAACCCAGCGAAAATATTCATAGAGGGACTCGTGGGCCGACTGGGCTGGATTTCACTAGTTAGTGAAGACTTAGAGTACATTACATTAATATCAGATTTGTTTAATTTTAAATGCAAAGAATATAGATGAAAAATTAACTTAAGAAATTTACTTTTGTTATTGTTAAATGTTCAGTGATATCTTCCAAAGAATTTATGTTCATTTCTCTAAATATTGTCGACATGACATGATGATATCATCTAAACAAAGTCTGAAATTGTTCTTGCATAAGAGTACGCTTGCTGCACACTCTTTACAAACAAACAAAACACAAAACACAATTCACAGTAGACATAGGCACAGTAAATACAATATCATTTTTTAAAAATCAATTTTTTTCATTTTACATGGACCTTATTCAGCTCTAGGACAGCCTGACATGGGGACTACTGAATACACACAGTTTTATCATGCTAGCATGTGTGGAACTATTTAAACCATGTGTGTTAGCCTGGTGTTAGCTTGTGCCCCGTTCACCCCATATCACAATCTACAATGACATACAAGAATAAAATCTTTAGACATCGTTCATCTTTGAGTTTATCTGAATCTACATATTTCTGTTAATCAAAACATAAATAAATTTAAAGAGAATATAGCCATTTACTTTAACAAGTTATTCTAATATTATAGTCCGTGTGTGCTCACGTATGATGAGTAGCCATAAAGTGAAGCCATGCCATGATCTTGTTCTCAGCCATATAATAATCTGTCATGTGATGAAATTATGCTTCCATCATATGAGAAAGCATGAGATGAACTGAGATCTGTCGTTTTACTTAATATAGTCTGAGATATTCATTAGCGGCATATACGGAACACATCGACCCCACCCTGACTGAAGTATATGGAAAACTGTACTTAAAGGGTTAGTTCACCCACAAATGAAAATTCTCATTAATTACTCACCCTCATGTTGTTCCAAACCCGTAAGACCTTCTTTGGAACACAATTTAAGATATTTTTGATGAAATCCGAGAGCTCTCTGACCCTCCCATAGACAGCAATGGTACTACCACATTCAAGTCCCAGAAAAGTAGCAAAATGACTGACAAAGTCCATGTGAATGTGAAGTAGCCCTACGAGAATACTTTTCTGTGCAAAGAAAAAAAGATAATGACTATTCTGCCTTTTCAACTCTACTGCATCACTTGTAGACGTGCGTTCAGGAGAGCGGGTTACCACGACACATGGTTTACACGCAGCACCGGCACGTGCATGCGGCACAGTACTCTCGTGAACACGCCTCCATGAGTGATGCAGTACAAACGAAAATGTGGAATACAGTTTACTTTCCGCAAAAAAATTATTCTCGTAGCTTTGTAAAATTACAGTTGAACCACTGATAACACATGGACTATTTTGTTGAACATCTTGGTACTTTTCTGTGCCTTGAACATGACAGGACCCTTGCTGTCTACGGGAGGGTCACATAGCTCTCGGATTTCATCAACAATATCTTAATTTGTGTTCTGAAGATGAACAAAGGTTTTATGGGTCTGGAACAACATGAGGGTGAGTAATTAATGACAGAACTGTCATTTTGGGTGAACTAACCCTTTAAGGCTGTCAGAGACGAAGCCAGAGCTGATCTGCAGAGCAAACTTCAGATGATTATTTCTTTCTAATTAAAACTATACGCTAACATCAAAATCCTGAAACTCCAAGAGTGATTTTTCACAAAAACAACAGCAAATCTCACATTTGAATTTCTGAAATTGAACTTTATTTGCTGTGACAAATTTAGACAACGTCTCTTTGTCCTGTCGTTGGCTGTGGTTGGTTAGGACAGATGAAGAGATCTGCTATTACTGTATCACGTTCGGTGAAGGTGCGACGTCAGACCTGAAAGCGCTGGATCTGAAGATCATCTACTTACTGTGATAGTTTTTTGTATGAGTGCGTAGAGCTGACGATTGAGTGAAACTCTTCCAGCATACAGTGCAGTGATAGGGTTTGTCTCCAGTGTGGCTCCTCTCGTGCGTTTTCAGATGTGCTGAACACGTGAATCTCTTGTCGCAGCGCGAGCACTTGTAGGGTTTCTCTCCGGTGTGGATCCTCTCATGCCGTTTCAGGGCTCCAGACTGACCGAATCTCTTGTCGCAGTGTAAACACTTGTAAGGTTTCTCTCCAGTGTGGATTTTCTGATGTGATTTTAAATGTTCAACTCTAATAAAAGTCTTCCCACACTTAAATCACATATGATCTCTTACACCAGTATGTATCTTCTGGTGTTCTTTCAAATGGTGCATGTGTAAAAAACTCTTTCCACACAAAGAACATGGATATGTCTTGTCCTTTGAATGAATTTTCAGGTGGTGTTTCAGGCCTGAAGCCCAGAAAAACGTTTTGCCACATTGATCACATCTGTGCAGCTTCTCTCCAGTGTGGATGATCATGTGGCCCTTAAGGGTTCCTTTGTGTGCAAAACTCTTCCCACACTGATCACGTGTGTGCCGTTTCTCTCCGGTGTGAATGTTCATGTGTTCCTTACGGTGTGAATTTAGTTTGAAACTCATTCCACACTGATCACAAGTGAACGGTCTCTCTCCAGTGTGCATCCTCATGTGATACTCGAGACTCTGTTTGATTTTGAAACTCTTTCCACACTGACAGCAGGTCAAACATTTCTTGTCTCCTCTTTTCAGTAAAGACGTACTCTCAGTCTGTGAGCGAGTTTTCTGTCTAGTTTTTACATGATGATGTTTCTCCTCCATCAGACCTGAAATAACAGTAACAATGTACATTATTAATAAATAAAAAAAAAAATCAGAAATGTGTAGTAAAAAGCATGAATGTAGACAGTAGCTACACAAAACTATGAAATTTTGAAGTCACGTAACTTGGGCTTGACTTGGACTTAAAAAGTGTTTATGGCCAATCTTACATTTGCATTTACATTTATTCATTTATCATTTATCTAAATCAACTTACAATTGGGGAATACATCAAGCAATTCCCCTTAAAGAGGCAAAAAGACACAGGAAGTGCTTGTGATACCAAGTTCCAGGCATTGTTCAAATAAGTACAAGCTAGACAGAGAAAGATTAAGGAAAGAGAAAGCAAAGTTTTTTTGTTTTTTTTTAGGAAGCAGTCAAATAGTAACGAAAGAGATACGTCTACAGCTGTCGTTTCAAAATTGTCAGGGATTCAGTAATCTGGATGGGGGCTGGATCCAGCAACAGTGCTTGATAATGTTCTGGAAAGTGATTTTGTTCCTCTCTGTGATGGTACCAAGAAGTAATAGTCAGTGGAAGTAGGCGGGTGCTGAGCATATGGCTGTCCTATATGCAAACATGCAAGCACTGTTTTGAACTTGATGCAAGCTGCAACCAGTAACCAGTGCAGGAAGATAAAGAGATGTAATGGACTGATATAGTGTAGTCTAAATGCTGCTTCGAACGATCCCAAATGCGGTTGTAAACGATCAAAGCTGAGGGAGAACGGTCTTATCTAGCAAAACGAATGGTTATTTTCATTTTAAAAAAATACAATTTAAATATTTTTTAATCCCAAACGCTCGTCTTGTCTTTCTCTCCCTTAACTCTGTGTATTCTGACTCAAGACAGTTAGGGTATGTTGAAAAAACTCAGATCATATTTTCTCCCTCAACTTCAAAAATCATTTCAAAATCATCCTACATCGCTGCAGAAGTACCGACACAGTCTTTGCAAAGTGAACATGCAAAGAAGATCAAACACCCTTAACAAAAAAGGTAAAACAGCGATACTGGACAATTTTGAAGTTGAGGGAGAACATGAGATGGGAGTTTTTCCACATACACTAACTGACATGAACCAGAACAAAACAGAGCTCAGGCAGAGTAAGACAAGACGAGCGTTTGGCATTAAAAAGTATATAAATTGTATTATTTTTATGAAAGCAAACGATCGTTTCGCAAGATAAGACCCTTCTTCCTCGGCTGGGATCGTTTACAACTGCATTTGTGATTGTTTGAAGCCGCATTTAAACTGCATTTTGGAAGTTCAAACTCGGAGCGCCATATCAGTCCATTATATGGAGAAACATCCTGAAATGTTTTCCCTCAAAAAAACATAATTTCTTTACGGCTGAAGAAAGACAGACATGAACATTTTGGATGACAAGGGGTGAGTACATTATCTGTCAATTTTTGTTCTGGAAGTGAACTTCTCCTTTAACTCTTAGGCTGCGTGTCCACAAAAGCGTTTTTCCCTGCGGCAGATTTTTTTAAGTTGTTCTCAATAGGAGCGGCATGTTTTTTTTAAACGGCAGGAGCGTGCCAAGCGCTGAGCATCTTTTTCATGCTGAGCACTGACCGTTCGGGCGTTTTTTTTTTTCTTGGTGCTGAGAGTTGAAGAATGCTCAACTTTGAGTAAAACGCTGCGCTCATCACTGTCACATTCTAGTCAGCCAACCAATCAGAGGGGAGGAGGGGCGGGACTAATACCAATCACCCTGCTTGTACTTCCACTGAACAACACTGGAGAAGTTAATATTGCTCGTCTCTGAGTATTTATGTCCTTACCAGATGGAAATGCCAGAGTACCATACTATTGTTATAAAAATTAATGCTTGAAGAAACATTTCATTCACGATGCCTCCACCATTACAAACGGATATTCTGTATCATAAAAACCACAGCTGAAAAAAAAAGCTCCACTCTCAAACACTCACAGCTGAGCATTTTCGGCATTTTCAACCAGCTAAAAATGCTTTGGTGGACACTCAGCCTTAAGATCAGTATTACCTTCTAGTCTACTTCTTCTAAGATTGAAATCATTGTGCCACGCACACGGAGACAATTCAACGGACACTAAACATGACTGTGAATATCACTCGCATTCATATAGATCCATTATATTATGTTACTGACCATTTTGAGTGAGCTGAGTGAAGAAAAGGATGGGTGAGGGGACGTGGATGAAAAGGAACAAAGGAGAGAAAGGAGTTTTCCCCACATCTTCTCTCAGTGAAATGTGGAAACAGATGACTGCATGTTAATACACTGTGTTTATATTATCTGTATCTTAGAAGATCAAAGTGTCTGAGATTCTCCAAGTCTTACAGCTTAACTTGTAGGGTTGAAAATGATCAAAAACGTACTCTGTTACTAATGTAACCTCGGTTCCCTGAGATATGGGAACGAGTTCTGCGTCCGCTAAGATGCTATGGGGAAAACTCCTTCTTCCCAGAAGACTGAAGCCTTTTTCAATCATGCGGTGTAACGGCACAGCCATTGGTTCGTGCAGTGAATTAAAAATGAACTAATGGCTAATGGCTTGGTAGCAGAGCTTAATTAGCCTATGGCAATGAGAGCACCTTAGTTACATACCATGCCTTGGTTTCAGAACAACTTTAGAGTCACTGGGCCCGAATTCGAGGCAGGCGGGGCTCACAGAGAGCACCTGCAGGTCCCCCATATGTTTTAAAAATGGTAAGGCCAGTAGCAGAGCGGTTTTTAACATCAGAGGTGGAGGTCAATGGACTGTAGCAGCTCAAAGGGAGGACGCGTGCTTGTCCTTGGAAAAATAAGCTGGGCATTGAGAGTTGTCTTCTGAGGCGAAGAGGTCGACCTCTGCCTTGCCAAAGAACCCCCAATTTACCTGAACACTCTGAGGGTGGAGCATCCACTCTTCCAAGGGGACTTTGCTCTGAGATAGCATGTCTGCTCTTTGGTTTAGCCTGCCGGGCACATGTGTTGATCTCAGCGAACGCAAACTGAGCTAAGCCCATTCCAGGAGATGCTCTACCAGAATGAAGAGACGCTTCGAGGAGAAACCACCCTGGTGATTCATATAAGACACCACCATCATGTTGTCCAAGCAGACTAAGACGTGGTGCTCCCTAGGTCGGGCAGAGAGGTGTGAAGGCCTAAACATACTGCTGTAGTGAGCAACAGTCAAGATGGCATTCCAAGGATCAGTTTATGGCAGAGTCCTTCCTAACTGCCAGGTGTGGAGGGAGACGTGCCACACTGTGATTGGATCTTGGTGGAGCAGGATAAACAAATGTTCAGAAACATCAGATAAGATGCCAAGACAACTGCCAGACATCTCTAGCAGGACAGGGAGGGAGCCCTTATGCACCCACTACCACCTAAAAGAGGACATCTCATTGGACTATGGGTTGACCCTCACCAATCCTAAGGTTTAGGAATGACTGCCATAAAAATTCCTTCAGAACTCTGGATGCAACAGCGGTCGAAACAAAGAAACGCCACAGAGATCCATTCAAATCCATTCATACCTATGTTCGGAGACCTTAAGTTGATGTAACCCTAACCGTATTCACGTCACCCTCACATAAAGTATGGTTTATGTTGATGGCCATTGACTGTTAACATAACAGTTCACGGAAGCAGGCCTAATAACATATTATGGTATAAATGAGCGACTGTTTAGCAGTTTCCTATCATGTTTGGACTCTTTTTGCTCCTCATGATGTGCATAACAATTTGAAAGAGGTTTGGTAAAGAAATATTGCATGGGTAAAATGTTAAAGACACTGTTTAACGTTGTACTCTACTATATGTAAATAAGTTCCACACTAGGGCGGGCAACACCATGGCCACCGCGGACCCCTTTGGCACAACAGAAGTTCAGCATTCTCGTGATCAGCACATCGACGGCTACCGGAACGCAACTCTGTGCTCTCAACGCGCAATCTGCATCACCAGTGGAAGACGTCTCTGCCGCCGGACTGATCACCCGACCGTAATAAGCTTACCAAACCTCTTTCCTAAAGACCTTGGCTTAGTTTGTACCTGCAGTCTATGTTTTCTAACCTGTTTAGATAACATTACCATAGAAATTTCTTCCATTGCTACATTCAGCTCAACAGCATTGCATTCTGCCATTCTGTATTCACTCCATTTGTTTTATGATTTATTTGATATCTTCTTTCATGTGTAGTTGCCTATTATCTATTAGCAGTGGATATTCATTTATTGGTTTTATCACAAGTTGTTGTATTTACTCTTGCATATCTATTGTTAATAAATTTCATTCATTTTATTACAATTGTGTCTTCCTTGTGTCGGTGATCCAAGGCTCTACTAGCTAGCTAAACCACCAAACTTTCAGATAAATCAGTTGACCAACTCCCTCCAGGGTGCAATTCTCAAATTATTGAACCTGTTGCCAAATTAACAGTCCTTGACTGATGCACTGAACCAAGCAAGGTGGGAACTGGTCATCTGATATACTCACATCCGCACCTTGAGTGACATGTGACCCAAAAATCACAGCGTCATTGGTGACATGAGTCCCCTTTACTACACTGCCAGCATTTCCAGGCAGTTGATGCAAAGGTGACTTCCCTTTTCGACCAGCGGCCGAAAGCAGGTTTGTTAGTTATCGCACAACGCACCCGCCGAGACCACCTTCTTTCTGCAGACCATTTCCAGGGGCACGCCCCATTCCATCCACTGAAGGTCTTTCCAAGGGGCAAGCGCTGCTATGCAGGCCTGGTCCACCCTGACACAAAGGCGTCCATGATGCCAGGCATGGGACGGAACTCTTGGTTTCAGCCAGTACTGAAAGGGGCTGCACACGAAGCAGGCCCAACTGAAGCACTAGAGACGCAGGGGCCATGAGTCCCAGCATCTTCTGAAACGTCTTAAGAGGGCGAGGGGCTCCAAATTTGAACGAGGCCACAAACTGCTGAATGGCCATTGCATGTTCTGGCATGACTACTGCCCTCATTTGGGTTCAAGAACTGTTCCCAGGACTGATATCTGTTGGCTGAGTCCCAGGCAATCCAAGTGGCTGAGGAGGAAGGATCTGTGAGATAGTAGCTCATCCTCCGACTGGACCAGGATGAGCCAGTCATCAAGGTAATTCAGAATCCGTCTCCCTTCTGTCTCAGAGAGGAAACAGCCGCATCCATGCACTTAGTAAAAGTGCGAGGAGCTACGTACTGTACAAAGAGAATGACCGTGTTCTGATATGCCACTCCCTTGAAGGCGAATCTTAAGAATCGTCTGTGGTGGGGGGCAATTTGGATGTGAAAGTAAGTACCTTTCAGATCCAGCGAACAAAACCAGTCCCCCGGGCAGACTTACGGGAGGATTTGCTTTAATGTAATCATCCTGAACGGCCATCTTGTGAGGGCACAATTCAGGTGTCTGAGATCGAGGATGGGCGTTAGGCCACCATCCTTCTAGGGGACGAGGAAGTAGCAGCTGTAGCAGCCTGACTCGCTCTGAGCTGGGGGGACATTTTCTATGACTCCTCTAGCCAGCAGATTCATCATCTTGGTGCACAAGGGATGATTACATTAAAGCAGATCCTCCCGTAAGTCTGCCCGGGGGACTGGTTTTGTTCATTGAGAAAATGAGCCGCACGCAAAACAGAGCAAGACATAAACACTTGTAGTGAAAGTGTGTCTGTTTCAGCGAGCGCAGGCTCAGCGTGGACGTGGCCCAGACGAGAGGTACATTCAAATATGAAGCTGTCAGCAATATAAATCAAGGTGACAGCATTCTGCTCCGATCCGCTCAGAAGGATTGAGCCGCTTGATAAACGAGAGGCACCGATCCTCACGTGTAAACACACTGGCAAATCAAAGCTGCGTGGAGCCTTGGTAACTGGGAGGAGAGAAACGCGAGAGCTGGGGAGCGAAACGGACAGATTGCTTAGGAATGACAAACAGCTCGCCTCTGTGAGCGCAGCTTTAGCGATGCCACACAAATGCGAAGCTGCCAGCAATAGATGTGACAGCGTTCTGCTCCGATCTGCCTAGGAGGATTAAGACCCTCAGTGTAACGAGGGGTGATGATCCTCGCATGTAACACGCTGGCAGATCAAGTGAAGCACCGAGGAAACTGGGAGGAAAGAAACAGGAGAGCAGGGGAGGCGGCTGAACAGAGGCAGACCGCTTTCGTAGGGAAAGCAGCCCGTCTCACTTAGCGACACACACACAAATGCGAAGCTATCAGTAACAGTGTTCTGCTCCAATCCACCTAGAAGGACAGAGCCCCTCGATGTAACGAGGGGTGCTGATACTCACGTGTAAACACACTGGCAGATCAAAGCTGCCAGTAAGATCGCTCAGACCCGGTTGCATAGCTCCCTGACGCTGCTGTTTCTTTCTCCGAACTTTGCTGAGAGAAGAGAAATGGGAGAGCTGGGCTGCCTCCGTGGAGGAGGTCCGCGAGCAGAGAGGAGCGAGACTCATACTCTCAATAAGAGCATTCTAAAATTTGCTCTTTTAGAACGTACCTCTTAGAAATAAGCTCTTTTAGGCTCGCCGGATGGCGGCAGGGAATCAGCTGGGACCGCTGCTGCGATGCTGAAGGTGGCGGAGAAGCAGAGGGGCGCTGGTTCAGCTTGATCCGCAGCGAAGGCGTTTCAACAGCGAGAGGCTTCAAGTCTCGTAGATTAGCGAAGAATGTCGTCGCTGAAGGAGAAGAAATCTGAGGATCTTATGGCGAAATGCCCGTTTATATAGCAAGATGGCCCCACCCATTCTTTTTGCACAGTGGAGAAAGCAGTGATCTGCTGATTGGTTAGTTTGAATGTCTAACATTTGGTTTTTAGTCACATGGTCAAGGAAGGGATAAAAAAAATGTTTGTACCTGTTGCCCTGTCTCTTTTCTTTCCAGTCTTTCTTCGCTGTGGCCCTCTTCTTGGGGCTCTGCTCTCTCTCTGTATAATCATAACAAAACACTGTTATTAAACCATTTCACTTTCAAATTATGTGTAAAGTAATCTTGATTAAACCTTAAAATTGAAGTGCTACCTGTTGCAATACAAATAGTGACACAATAACAACGCTCTCTCACATAGTTGCCTAACTGTGCTTATTTCTGTCACTGGTATAAGTGGAAGTAGTTTTATACCATTGTGATGATAATGTTTCTTAAGTCACTTGTCAATGCTACAGCCTGAACCACTGTAGAGAAACCATCCTAACAAGTCTTTGCTTCTTTAATGTGTTCCATTACAACTTCAAAACTCCCAGGACAACTTGGATTCATTGACATAATGGCATGTTACTGCAAAGTATGCATCCATATTAACTGATGTGCACATGTCAGACTCAGTGCTCCTCCACTACATTCTCTTTTGTCACTTCATACCTTGCAGCAACTATGTCTTGAGTGCATGCCTTGTAGGAAGCACATATGCTGGGTCAAGTTTCTTGACAAAAGCTCTGAAGCCCTTATCCTCCACCACTGAAAATGACTGAGAATCTTTGAGTGTCGTGTCCACGAGAGCTTCATCAATGTCTCTTTACCTTGCTGAAAACAAAAGTTACTTATTAAACTGTACACTGTGTGAATTTATAATATAGTTTTTTAGGCTTTGAGGACACATTATTATATAGTATTTGTCAGTAAGAGGCCCAGAAGATTCGGTGTGAAACATTTTATACATGTCTTTATGTACACCAGGTTTTCACCTCCACCAGGTATGCCCATCAGATTTTTTTTGAGGGTTTATTTGAGGGTGTTTGGATTGCAAGTGTTGCAACATTGACGAGGTGTTATTGTGGTATGTCAGGTGTTGATCACACACCACCACAGACCGCACTATATTGTTTTCCAAGTTCTCAAAGTGCTTCTCAAACGAGAGGCTGCGTCCTACCGAGGCAGCCCGAATGAATTAAACCAGGGGTGCCCAATCCTGTTCCTGGAAATCTACCTACCTGCAGACTTCAGCTCCAGCCCTGTTCCAACACAGCTCTGTATTTATCAAGTGCTACCTAAGAGATTAATTAGCTGGTTCAGGTGTGTTTGTTCAGGGTTGGAGCTGAACTTTACAGGATGGTAGATCTTTAGGAACAGGATGATATGAACATCACTCGTCTGGTCTGCATCTGGAATATATTTGCTCTACCGTTGCTTGTGTGTTCCGAGAGTGAGTGCTGCAGCAATTGAGTTCCCAGCCATTGTAAACAGAACACTGTGATTTTCAGACGCAGACGGATGATTACTTTGTTCTGCCGATGTTGGAGTATAAATGAAAATCATCGCAAAAAGAATACTATACAGTGAACGTGAGCAATGGGAGCGATCCGAGATACTGTGGAATCAGTAAAAGACATAGCCGATTGGACCCCTAATGAATGTGGACGCAGTGATTCATGAGTAACAAATACCAAGCCTAGCTCTTTATGAAAACCGAGGACTTTCACTCTTTACCATAGTTCTCTTTGAAGACTTGATCCGCTAAAAAAAATGCTGATGTGTCTTATTAAGTGTTATGCTGATGCTATGCTAATGATAGTGTGTTGTATGATGCTGTATGAGCATATCTTGAGTTTTAGTATCTTGCTTTTTCTTTCTTAATGTTTACTCTTGCAAACTTTAAGGAAACATGTTATGGGACAAAAGTTGAATTAGTAATGTGTGTATAACATGTATATTTTGTTGATTTTCCATCTGACTTGACCTGACTAAATGATAACTTTTTAAAGCAACAGAATTTAATGTTGATGATTTTGTCGGTGCATATTCAGTATATACCTGCCTGGCACCCCAGCAAAGATTTAAAAGGTTACACCTTTTTCCATCTATTTTTTTCCGTGAGTTGGAATCTGTACAAAGGATTGGGGGTGATTGAAGGTCATGAAAGATACATCCCATGCATCCTCCAAATTCAACTAAATGAAGAACATGAAATGAAGCCTGCGTTCCAAGGATCCTTCTGATCGAGACAGCCTTCAGTGACATCTGATGACGTGGTGTAACAGAACTAGCCCAATGGCCAATCAAAAATAGCCCAATGACCATGTCCCAAACATCAAAACTCAAAATATGCAATTCTCATGGATAAAGTACATGTTTTCCAGTCACTGTTGAAAACCATTATATCGCTCACTTTACCAAACAAGGTATTTCATCAATCAGTTTTAATTAGTCCTCCAGAATGTTTTAAAATGTAATCCAACAGTGTAATCGCTGATGACATGTGAAATGTCACTCTCCAGTGTAAATCCTCTTGTGAACCTCGGGGATTGCTGTGTCTCTGAACGTGTTTTCACAGTGATGGCACATGGAAGGCTTGCATCCACTGCTAGTCATTACATAACTCCTGTCTGTCAAACTCCTTCCACACTGATGGCATATAAAATAGATCTCTTTTGAGTCATCATGTGTTGGTTAAGATTGTGTTGATTCAATGCAGTGTAATTTGGTCATGTGCCTGTTAAGGCTTCCTTTTTGAGTAAAGCTAATTCCACACTGTTGGCAGGTGAAAGGGTTCTCTCCAGTGTGAACTCTCATGTGGTAATTAAGGTTTCCTTTTCTATTAAAACTCTTTCCACACTCCTGGCAGGTGAAAGGCTTCTCTCCAGTGTGAATCCTCATGTGCCGGTTAAGGCTTCCTTTGTGAGTAAAGCTTATTCCACACTGTTGGCAGGTGAAGGGGTTCTCTCCAGTGTGAACTCTCATGTGGAAATTAAGGTTTCCTTTCCTACTGAAACTTTTTCCACACTGTTGGCAAGTGTAAGGCTTTTCTCCAGCATGACTTCTGATGTGCCTGTTAAGGATTCTTTTTTGAGTGAAACTGATTCCACACTGTTGGCAGGTGAAAGGCTTTTCTCCTGAGTGAATTCTCATGTGCCTCTTAAGGTTTCCTTTTTGAGTGAAACTGATTCCACACAGCTGGCAAATGAAAGGCTTCTTTTCAGCGTGAATTTTCATTTGGACTTTAAGGTTTCCATGTTCATTCAAAGTCTTTTCACAATGGAAAGGGGTGAAATGACTTTTAGTTCCTGTTTTCTGTGAGAAAGTCTGTGGCCAACTAAGAGATTCTTCTGCAGTTAGAAAATCATATTGTTCCTTCTCTTCCATTTCGTTCAGCACTTTGCACTCCTCTTTCAGCGGCATGAGAGCTAAGGTGAAGAAAAAAAAAAGTAACTCCCAGTTTAAAAGCATAAAAAATAGACATCAAAACATTAACCAACATGTATGCACCTAGGGCTGCACGATTAATCGCATGATATCGTGAGGCGCGCTTAGTCAATGAAGCCGGTACTTTGATTAGTAGTAAAGCTCCATCACGTGCGTTCAGCTGGAGCGGCAATTGATACACAGAGCCGTAAATCACTGACAAGCTACGCCAAATCGCGCTCATAATCGAATGCGATTTTGAGCGTGCCTCACAATATCATGCGATTAATCGTGCAGCCCTATATGCGCCCATCTATTTAAGGAGGTGATGCAATGTTACAAACACTTCTCAAAATCGTTAACTCTTTGCTTTGTTCAGAACACGTCCCAAAACATTCAAGGTTCAAACATTCAAAATGTTTATTTTTTTCCCCACCTAAGACCTAAGAATCAATACTTGGTATAGCGTTGGAATACCCACTTGTTTCTTGCTACAGAGACCTAAAATCTCTCCTTGTGTTGATCTCTGAAAAGTAACTGGAGAATTCTTATCTTGATTGCCATAACGATATACTGTGGAAAAGCGATTACTCGGCAGATAAGTAATGTGTAAGTGTTTGCGTAACACCTTGTTTCTGTTGTTTAGATTTTTATTTGTTGCTAGGAAGGATTATTTCCTTTACTATCTATTTGTATTTTTCTTCTTTCGTTATAGATTGTATTTTGATTGCACTCCTTTTTTTCATAAGAATAATAGCCGTCCGCTAAGAAGCAGCTTTTGATATTTGTATTGCTCATTTACTGTAGTTAAGTGGCAAACTGTCCTGCAGTAGTTTTGATTTGAGCTATTTGCCTGCTATAGGCCTTTGTTGTGCTAATTGTCAAGGTGTCCATCATTGTTTTCACTCAAGTTGTTGTGTTCGGCCTCCAACGAGCAAGTACAGAAGCAAGTGCTATTACAGTAACAGCTCCTGTAAAACAACATATTGTAGTAATTTATTGCCCTCCTGGTCAACTGAGCACCTGTATAGAGGAGCTGGATGGGCTGCTGTCCTCATTCCCTGAGAATGCCAGTACACTTGTAGTCTTTGGTGACTTTAACATTCATCTAGAGAAGCCTTACGCTGCTGACTTCCACTCACTCTTAGCTTTATTTAGTCTCAAACGGCTTGCCACCACAATCACTCAGAAATCAGCCAACCACCTTGACATAATTTACACATGCCAATTATATCACAGACAACATTTTGGTAAAACCCTTACACATCTCTGACTGTTTCATTATTAGAGTTCTGCTACCTTTTAGTAACTGTGTGCCACCAATCAAGAGTTTCGGCCCCAGATAATCTCTTCAAAACATTTCTCTCCTCTGTTCATTAAACACTTCTCTTATCGTTAGCTACAGACCCGTCTCTCTCCTTCCATTCATAGCAGAAACACTTGAATGAGTTGTTTTCAATCAGGTATCATTATTTCTTTTACAGAATAACGAACTGGACACTAAACAAACAGGTTTCAGAAGTGGACATTCAACTGAGACTGCACTACTGTCAGTCAGTGAAGCCTTGCGGATTGCAAAAGCTGATTCTAAATCATCAGTTCTCATTCTGCTGGATCTTTCTGCCACCGTTGACACTCTGAATCATCAGATCCTCCTGTCCAACCCTCTTGTCACTGGGCACCACAGGGATTCCACTTCGCTGGTTTAAATCCCGTCTTTCAGGATGGCACATCAACTGGTCACTGGGGTTCCTCAGGGATCAGTTCTTGGACCCCTCCTCTTCTCCATATACACTACACCACTGTAGTGACACACAGCACTCCAGAACCCTGAGATCTACAAGTGAGCGACACCTCACAGAGAGAAACAAAACCACTCTCAAAAACATTAGCGTTCATCATTCCTGGCTGGTGGAAAGAGCTTGCAACCCCTCTCCAGAACACCAAATCCAATTTGACCATTTTCAAACTACAGCTGAAAACTAATTTGTTCTGTCAACATTTGAATGCATCACTTGTATTCCTCAACTGTGCACTGAACCAGTGTATGACCACTGACAGGTGAAGTGAATAACAGTTTATCTCTTCATCACAACCTGTTAGTGGGTGGGATATATTAGGCAGCAGGTGAACATTTTGTCCTCAAAGTTGATGTGTTAAAGCCAGGAGAAATGGGTAAACATAAGGAGCGAGTTTGACAAGGGCCAAATTGTGACAATCAGAACTGAACCACAAAGGCCAGGTGCGTGTGCGTCACTTACAGTACCTGGGGAACATATGGCACCATAAGACACTATGGGAAGAAGGCAAGACAGCGCAGGCAGTGTGATGGTTTGGGCAATGTTCTGCTGGGACCATGGGTCCTGTCATCCATGTGGATGTTACTTTGACACATATAGCACCAACCTAAGCATTGTTGAAGACCATGTACACTCTTTCATGGAAACGGTATTCCCTGGTGGCTGTGGCTTCTTTCAGCGGATCCCCAGCCACAGATCAAAAATGGTTCAGGACTGGTTTGAGGAGCACAACAACAAGTTTAAAGTGTTGACTTGGCCTCTAAATTCCCCAGATCTCCATCCAACTGAGCATTTGTGGGACGTGCTGAACAAACAAGTCCAATCCATGGAAACCCCACCTAGCAACTTATAGGACTTAAAGATCTGCTGCTAAGATCTTGGTGCCAGATACCACAACACACCTTCAGGCATCTAGAGGAGTACATGCCTCAACGGGTCAGGGCTGTTTTCACAGCAAAAGGGGGACCAACACAATATTAGGAAGGTGACCATAACGTTATGCCTGATCGGTTTAAGTAGCTTTAGAAAAAAGCATCTGTTAAATGAATAAATGTGAGTGTATGTAAACATACTGTAGGATACTATCTGGCGTCACAACTGCAGAGATGTCTGAGGCACACTATGCTAGTAGCGCTTTCTAGTGACCCTTAAACAAATCTAATGTTGTTACAAAGGAAAAGACCGTAATATGACCAATACGATACTTCTTCCTAGGCAATGGGAAAGAGTTCGGTTTGGTCACACTTTCAGTATTCTACACAGAACCTGTACCGGCCATCTGGACTTTAACCCAGAACCCTGAGAGTCAGTACCAGGTAATCTCCTTGTTCATATGGACCATTTGAAGTCACTGTGCTATATCACCACCATTTTTGTGTATGCACTACCTGTTTCAGTCTATGGTCACATCAGCCACAACTACCACAGGAAAATCAACAAAACACTCTCAGAAGGTTCACAACAAGGTTACGTGAATGAATGCAAACGGAGTCAGTCTGGGGTGCGAGAGCATGTCAGATGGGGCAGAGCAGTGGAATAATTAATTATTGTGAATCAGTACATTATAATAAAAACAATGCCTTAAAAATTAAAAGAAGATGGTTTTTGCGATCACAACATTCTAAACCGGTCAACTCCTAAGTCTAAGAATCCAGTAAAAGAGAAAGCGTTCAAACAGTAAAGGCCCCGATTTACTAAGGAACCAACAAAGGAAGTTCGTTTTTGTTCTTCGCTTGGGGGCAAAAAGAAGTTCAAAAAGGTGGAGCACTGGCATACAGTTCTTGAACACTCCGACAGCCCCGCGCTGCTGGAGACGGCTGTAGAGAATGTAAATATGTGTCACGCCACTCGCACGTATCCCCAAACACAACAACGATGAAGTGTATCTAGGTGTGAGACGGGTACTGAACTATTTTTATTTTATGTGGTGTCATGATTTAATTTTGATAAAAGCAAAGCTTTATTATTTTATGTTCTTTTGGCATTTCATTTATTGCATACCTTTTAAATTTGCTTATACAAAAAACTACAGCAGCAGCAGTATGGTGTAACAACATTTATTTGAAACATGTATTTGGATTTGCTGCCTTATCGCCACTATATAGCTCCACGTCACCGTAGCGTCATTTTGGAGAGTATCCGCTGGACTCAAATAGTGTACGCTGTTCTGTGTCAGCAACGTTAAAAGAATATACTGTTTTCGTTGGAATCAAAGATTAAATAAACATAGAAAACGTATCAGTGTGGTGTGACTGAGACAGAGCGGTTTGAGTCCAGCGGATACTCTCCAAAATAGCACTACAGTGACGTGGAGGAGACGAGTTGTTGAATAAAGCTGTTATTGTTTTCTTTTCGTACAAAAACTATTCTTGTATCTTTGTAAAATTATGCTTGAACCACTGATGGCAGATGGACTATTTTGATGACATCTTTTATACTTTTTTGGGCCTTGACAGTTGCATTTACTTGGCAGTCAATGGGACAGTCACAAACCTCCCGGTTTTCATCCAAAATATCTTAAATTGTGTTCCGAAGACGAACAAAGCTTTTACGGTTTTGGAACGACATGGGGGTAAGTGATTCATGACCATTTTCATTTTGGGGTGGAGTAACCCTTTAAATGCCTTCTCCGAATCTTTAAAGTCTCTCTGCGAGCGATCGTACAGGTACGGATACATTTGTACCAGCTCAGCTATTTGACATTTCAGTGTTTTCATGTTGCTACTGCTAATAACTTCACTAACTTGATGGTGATGTTGTTCTCCTGTCTGACCTCCGTGGAATGAGAAATGGAACCGGAAAAAAATAATCTCATATCAAAGAAGGTGTTGTTTCAGAACACACGCACTGTAATGGCCATGGACCAGTGGTAGCCCAAAGGTGTTTAGGAGCCAAAACGAACTCCCCCAAAAAGTTCGCTTTGGTGAGCCATTTCGAACTGCCAAAACAAACTCAAAACGAACTTCGTTTTGGCCTGATTTTGTTTGAAATTACGTCATATCAGTTCATTTTTCGATTTCGTTTCAAGTATATCAGGACCTTAAGTTCAAAACAGTGCTAATGCAGAGAATAGTGACTTACAGTACAGCTGGTAAATTATTCATTTCAGTGTGTATTTGGCTTAAGAGCAGAGTATCTGGCTGACGGTGTTTTAGATTACGTGGTGGTCAGATGTTTAATGAATTATGAACATTAAATAATAAACATTAAAATACTTACTACATAGCATTTGTCATTGCCATGTCTGCAGTAAAGTACATACGTGTAAAAAGGTTCTCTCTCAAAATTATCATGTTTGTTTTGCTAAAACTATTTATGTACAATTACTCTAAAAATAATTTGTCATACAAAAAATGGCACGTAAATTACACACAAACCATCATCCTGAGTAAACTGTACCATTGTGAATTGTGACTGGTGGCACAAGTGGTGTAATAATTTAGGAGGAGGACATACTGTGAAATTACATAGCCTGTGTCATTACTTATGACATAAAATTTGAAAGCATAACAACTTGAAGTCTGAAATATCAGTAAAGCATTTTTTTAAAGGGGTCATCGGATGCTAAGTTCACTTTTTCATGCTGTTTGAACATTAATGTGTGTTGTCAGTGTATGTACAAATCTACCCTATAATGATAA
>JAHKKF010489110.1:0-24144 GCA_019740295.1 Labeo calbasu | reverse complement strand
CAGTGAAATGTGGCCAGCAGGCTGCGCAAATATAGCCATTAAGCCACCAACACTATATTGGCCAGTGTTTCAGTTTCTTTGTCCAACCCCTGTAGATAGATAGATAGATAGATAGATAGATAGATAGCAGATGGAGAGGTAGATGATATATAGATAGCAGATGGAGAGGTAGATGATCGATAGATAGATAGATAGATAGATAGATAGATAGATAGATAGATAGATAGATGGACAGATATCAGATGGAGAGGTAGACAGATAAGTAGATAGACAATATAGATAGATAGATATAGATAGATGAAGAGGTAGCTAGATAGATAGATAGATAGATAGATAGATAGATAGATAGCAGATGAAGAGGTAGGTAGATAGACAGATAGATAGATAGCAGATGGAGGTAGGTAAATAGATGATAGACAGATAGATAGATAGATAGATAGATAGATAGATAGATAGATGAGGTAAATAGATAGATAGATAGATAGATAGATAGATAGATAGTTAGATAGATAGATAGATAGTGGGCGGATAGATAGATAGCAGATGGAGGTAGATAGACAGATAGATAGATAGTGGGCAGATAGATAGATAGCAGATGGAGGTAGATAGACAGTTAGATAGATAGATAGATAGATAGTGGGCGGATAGATAGATAGCAGATGGAGGTAGATAGACAGTTAGATAGATAGATAGATAGATAGACAGATAGATAGATAGATAGATAGATAGACAGTGGGCGTATGGATAGATAGATAGATAGATAGATAGATAGTGGGCGGATAGATAGATAGCAGATGGAGGTAGATAGACAGATAGATAGATAGATAGATAGATAGATAGATAGATAGATAGATAGATAGTGGGCGGATATATAGGTAGCAGATGGAGGTAGATAGACAGATAGACAGATAGATAGATAGATAGATAGATAACAGATGGAGAGGTAGGTAGAGATAGATAGATAGATAGATAGATAGATAGACATAAATGAAGAGGTAGATAATAGATAGATAGTGGGCAGATGGATAGATAGATAGATGAAGAGGTAGATGATAGATAGAAAGATAGATAGATAGATAGATAGATAGATAGATAGATAGATAGATAGATAGATAGATGCTGTAAAGATAGATGCATACTGTAGATAGATGCTTGTAAAGCAAAAGGCCTTTGTGAGAAAGTCATTCTCAGAATAAAAGAATAGCTATCTTGAAGGACAGGTTATTTATACTTAAGGCGCAGTGAAGGAGGGATAGTGCCGTATTTCATGACCTTGTCAGCTCATTGGTGTGGTGGATAATCCACTTCCATAAAGAGAAACCATGGATTTACAGAGAGATCAGAGAATGCAATATATACCTACTTAACACAACCGTTGTCCGTGTCTCGTTTTGACAGCCGTCTGTGCCTAGAAGACGCTCCTCTGTTCTTCTAGAAAGGTGAGAGCAGTTCCCTTGTTTCATTGTCTTGCAAACTTTCTTTTTTGGAGGTTTTTGTTGGAAGTTGCAAAATGTAGTTTGTGGGATTGATGATGTAGGTGATGGAGAAGGTTGTCACAGGGTTTGATTCTTCTGCCTTATAGTAAGAATGTATAGATTCTTTGGTGCACTAGTTTTCTAGGCATTCAGACCAAGTTAATTTGGTAAATGTTGTTTATGATTTGTGAAAATATCTTCAGATAGTCCTCACAATATTGTCTAATTATTGCTGGTGATTCTGACTCAATTTTGTTTTTGGACTCATCTGTAGTCTTTTATTTTGGAAACACCATGCTAAAATGCAAATAAACAATTTTGATTGGTCACCTAAAGGGTGAGGTCAGGTTTGATATACTGACTGCTGAAGTGGCCATTGGAAAGTGAACACCGACACAAGCATACATTTGAAACTGATCCTTAAGTCTTACTCCACCTGTCAGCACCTTCTTACAGTCCTCCTCAACTGATTTACAATACTGTCTCATATAAATCTGATTTGCAGTACTTTTTAATCTGAAAGACAGTGCTGTCTATTCACAAAGACCTTCTAGTTCATTTTATACATCTTGTGTATGATCTTAAATGGCTTAACCTTCTGGAACATCTGGAATATGCATATATATCCTCAGAGACCTGATTATTCTTGATTTTCAAGAGTTCTTAAGTTGCTCTTTTACCAAACCTTCACACAAGATTGCCTTTTGATCTACTCTTCCATGTGTTTTCTGCTAAACATGTCCTCAATCTTCTTCCAGGGCTACTTAGAATAGTCCTTCCTCAAATAGCCTTATGTAACCTGACTGTTGTCTTCACAGCTTTCTAAGTATGTCACTGAGGCATTAAGAGTCCATTTAAGTGTACTAAATTGGTCAATCAATTTGTCATCAGTTAACCAGTTAGTCCAGTCTGTCTCTTGGAGTGGGAGTATATTAAGAAAGACATTTGAGACAGTTGTTTTGCAGGGAATAAAGGAGAGCTGTGTTGTCATATCTTTGACATCTCAGAGATGCACTTGAGGATGGGGCTGTGTCTGCAGCTGATGTACTGGCCTTGAGATCATATTGCAGCGACCTCCTAGAGAAAATCCTCTCAGATGTGTTTGGGAACCACGTGGTCCTCTTGAGTATACACAACTCTTGACATTAAGGGTGATGTGAAAAGGTCACACGATCAGAATGTCTATGGTTTTGGTGCTATTGGATTGTGTTCACATGCAATGGTTACACTCTCAAAAACAAGGTGCAAAAGCTATCTCTAAGGTGGTACCCTTTCAAAGGGTCGCACCAAAGGATCATTTACATAGTTCTTATAACAACCGGTGGATGTACCTTCTTTTTGGTGTGTTTGCATTGCAGAAACTGGGAACAATTTTGATTATAGGTACAGCTTTTGGAGAGACTAAATTAGCACCTACTTCAGAATAGGGCATTACCCAGCACAATGGGAACTACCAGTGATGTAAATGTTGATTGATTGGCCAAACACATGTCATACTAAACATCTGCACTACAAACTAACTCCACGAGCATGAAAAACAGTGGTAGACGGCCTGATGCCAAAGTCCAGGCATGTCTCTGTCCTCCATCCTCCAGTTGTTGACACTGCTGAATGGCATGCTTAAATGACGTCGCTGTTGGACGGCTTCCTTCACTTCAGAATTCCTACTGAGGGTGCGAATGCAACCAAGATAAATTTAAATGGCCCTATGGGAAAAATTAGTTCTAAGGGTACGGTCCTAGTGGCTAGTTCATATAATTGAGTTTCTATAAATACTCGATGCAAAAAACCCGGTTTTGTATCTAAGGTAGATTCAAACACTGAAAGAATCAAACCTTAGCCTAAAACCACTGGATTCCAAACCGGAAGTTGTTGTCCAGTGACAATTAGTCAAAATTGTGTTATCCAAGGGGTGCTGGAGGGCCACTGTCCTGCAGTTCAACTCCAACCTCAGTTAAACACACAAGCACCAGCTAATCAAGGTTTTACTATACATGCAATTTGGAACTAAACTCTGCAGGACAGTGGCCCTCCAGGACCGGGTTTGGACACCCCTGTGTTATCCGGTTTATAATTTGTTGACAGGCCAGAAAACCTACTCTAGAAAAAGGCACACTAAAGTGGACTTACTTGATGGTAACAAACCTTAGTACTCAAAAAGGGTGTACTGCTATTATTCAGAAGTAATTTAACTTTCTCAGCAAGATTCTCTCCAAAACCCTGCTCCACCATGACAACCCTGTTGAATTCATCAGCATATGCTAGTTAGGTATGTTTTGGAGCATAGCTGCTGGTTTGAGCTGGTCCCTAGCTGGTCATGAGGTGGTTTAACCTGGTCCTTAGCTGATCATGTGCTGGTCTTAAGCTGGTCCTAAGCAACTAGCTCCAGCTCAGGACCAGCACATCACCAGCTTAAACCAGCTCATGAACAGCTAAGGACCAGCAAAACATACCTAACCAGCATATGCTGTTTGTTTTTATTCAACAGGGAACAGAGTAACTGATTGTAGAAGAGTAACTGATTGTTTTTGCTAATGTACGCTATTGTGCCACCTATGGCCATGTTGAATGCATTATGCATTGGATTCTGACACATTTTGAAACTAAGTGATGCTTTACCGCATAGGTTTTCAACCCTACTCCTAGGGACCCACTTTCCTGCAGAGTTTTGCTCCAACCGTAATCAAACACACCTGAACCAGCTAATCAAGGCCTTCAGGATCACTTGAAAAGTCACAGGCCAGGTGTGCTGAAGCAGGTTGGAAAGAAACTTTGCAGGACAGTGGGTCCCCAGGAGCAGGGTTGAAGACCTATGCTTTACCGTGTACTGCTATACACCCAAAGTGCTTCACAATCATATCAGGGGTCTCTCCTAAACCACCACCAGTGTGTAGCATCCACTTGGATGATGCGACGGCAGCCACAGTACAACCGCGGTAATACACTCACCAGGTGGAAAGGAGAGAGAGTGATAGAGCCAATTTAGTGATGAATGGGGATTATTAGAAGGCCATGATTGATAAGAGCCAATGGAGGGAATCTGGCCAGGACACCAAGGTTACACCCCTACTCTTTACAAGAAGTGCAATAGGACCACAGAGAGTCAGGACCTCAGTTTAACGTGTCTGAAGAACGGTGCTTTTTTACAGTAGTGTCCCTGCCACTAAAGGGGCTTTCACACCGTGCAGTTCTTCCTACTTGCAGCAGGAACTCTGAAGCAGCCGACAGCGTTGTCTTTATTAGCGGCATTTACGAACATCTACGAGCTGTTTTTGTTGTGTGTCGTGGGTTTCGTGATATTGGAAATGGAGTGCAAATGCACAATTTACACAATTGAATGAGCATTCAAATCTGACTAAATCTCCAATGATAAACTGCAGTGTTATATATCATCGAGTCTGAGAAAAGAACGCAATGCTGCAGACAACACTTAGCTAAATGACGTTATCGCTGTTTTCCATTTCAGGAAATATTTTTACATACCTTTTTAAAAATGCTGGGTATCTGGTGTTTTGTATAAATTTAATCAATCAGCGTACACTTATGTCACTGGTAGTTTCTATAGAATTTAGAATTTAGTTCCCCTAAACAAGTACATTCCTAGTTCCTACGGTACGAACACCCCAAAAAGCAGGAACTTCCGCCAGTAGTTTTAGGAACTATAAAATGTATGTCTGTGATGATAAATCGATGCATCGTGACTCATGGATCGCCTCCGAATGCATCGCGATTCTCTCAGGAATCAATTCTGAACTTAGTTTTTAACCACACACTCAAATGCTCACGAAGAAGAGCGCTGAAGAGAGTTTGTGTTCGAGTCATGTAATTGCACCTCGGCTCAGAATGCTTTTACGACACGAGACAGATAAGTAGATAGAAAACATACATGTTTTTAAAAACATAATATGTTTTTAAAAACAAAAACACACACACACACACACAAAAACACATATGTCAGGGCATGTTAAAATTTTTCCAGGGCCCCAAAACCCCCTCAGACTCCAGAGGGTTAGACACAGGCCACTGTGAACAACCTTGTAATTCACTTCAACCTTTTCGAAATTTATAATCGTTATTTTAGGTTTCAGTGAGTGTAAGAAACTTAAAGCAAGCAGAGTACGGCTGTTTCTAAAGCATGCAGGCACGACCTCTATATAAGTCAGTTTGCAGCGCCATTCATTAGATCATTCTCCTTCAGCGACGAGGATCATTTCTTTGCTGATACTGCATTTGTCTGGATTTTGGGGCAAATGACTGCAAGGTTGTCCTGAAACCGAGACATGGTTATGTCCCTAAGGTGCTCTCAACTCCATTCAGAGCCCAGGTGTTTACCTTTTTGGCGCTCACAGTTGTCCTGTCAGGGCATTGAGAATATATCTGTAGTGCTCTAAACTGTTTCGACAGTCAGAGCAGCCCTTTGTTTGCTTTGGAGGCCGCCAAAAAGGGTTGCCAGTCTCAAAGCAACGATTTTCCCGCTGGATAGTTGGTGCTATAGCCTTGGCGTATGCCGCAGTGGGCTTACAATGCCCGATAGGAGTAAGGGCCCACTCCACAAGAGGAATGGCCTCCTCCCGGGCGTGGTCTAGCTGGATTTCTTTTGACGAGATTTGTGCGGCGGCCGCTGGTCGTCGTTGTCTACCTTTGCCAGATTTTATAACTTGGACGTGCTCGCCCCTCAAGCACGGGTTCTCTCTGTTTAACTATCCACTCTTTCCCCTTGGGTGAAGAGGGTTATGTTTGTTTCCTGCCAGATGGCTGGGTCATGTTATGCTCATGTCTTCTGGAAGGTTCTTTTTAGTGCTTCGGGACTGGGCTCACAGAGTAGACGGTTCTTCAGAGTAAAACAGGAGTTTTCCCCAAAGCGGTCTAAGCTCGTTCCCTTATCTCAGGGAACCAAGGTTATGTCAGTAACCGGAGCCTTTTCATAGTGCTTTTTTGGCCCAAAATGGATGGCACTCCAGTTCATCTATAGGTTATTGTATTTTTTGAGCATTATGGCTTTACGTTATTGTACAGTAGGGCTCAGACAACAATGTAAGAAGACAGGCAGCAGTATCAAGTCTGACTCAAACCGACAGTTCTGATATGTTTTGAACGTATGCATAACCCACTGTCCACAGTTCTAATGCACTTCTCTTTTTTTCTTTCTGTCAAAAAGGTGCAAATAAACTCTCAGAAATGTCTGAGTAAGTATGCTTATCTTGATTCCATCATTGTGTGGTAGTTTCCAGTAGTTTTTTTGACATGACACTATGTATGATAATCAACACATACCATGACACTACTGTAAAGATGATCATATGGTACAATGGATGCATGAAAGAAAAGACCAATCAAAATTCTGTATTTTAAGCAGTTAGGCACAACAAATCAATATCCTAATGTAAAATATGTCTTTGTTTCTCCTCTTGATTAGCAAACGAATGTCTAGTAGTAAAAAACACAGCCTGAAGGTGAGAGCTTGTGTCTTACTGAAGCCAACATCAAACAATTCCATATAAAAGTAAAACAATACGCATTCTTATTGAGTCACATTTGCTTGTAGAGCATGATGCTCCAGGTTGCAAAAGAGTTACTGGAAGCAGAGGAGATAGAGAAGAAGGAGGAGAGGAAGAGATACATGGAAGAACATTGTCCTCCCTTGTCATGCCCAAGCTCCAAACAAGAACTCCAGGTCCAATTCAGTTATTATTCATACTACAAGTTGGAAATTTTTGGAAATTCAAAGCTTAAGCATGAAATTCTGTCAACAGGAGCTCTGCAAAGAGTTACATGCAAAAGTTGACGTTGTTGACGAGGAGCGATATATTCTAGAGCACAAAGCCATCATGGTTGTCAATGAGGTAAGATGTTTTTGTGTATCCCGTTCTATGTGGTCCATGAACAAGGTGGTCTTTAGATTCTTCTTTGTGTGTTTTAGGTTAAAGACTTAAACATCAAGATCGTCGACCTGAAGGGCAAGTTCAAGAAGCCTCCTTTGAAGAAAGTGCGCATGTCTGCCGACGCTATGCTTCAGGCTCTGCTGGGCTCCAAGCACAAGGTCTCCATGGACCTGAGAGCCAACCTGAAACAAGTCAAGAAGGAGGTCAAAGAGGAGGTGACTACAACTGCCAAATTTTCATTTTTAGGTCAAGAACTTCTAGATCGCAAAAGCTAAAAATCTCACTCTCATTCACAGGATAAGGAACTGCGTGATGTTGGTGACTGGCGTAAGAACATTGAAGATAAGGCTGGTATGGGTGGCAGGAAGAAGATGTTCGAATCTGAAGCTTGAAGATGTTGATGATGAGTATTCCACCATGATCTTTTTCTGACTTGGATCTGAATAAAACTACTTAAAGAAGATGTTTAATGGACAGTTCAATTTAGAGTCCATAGAAATGCCAGTCAAAATTTAAATATATTGCTCTCTTGAACAATGAAGTGTTCAGTTTGTAATTCTACACAGCCTGACAAATTGTTTGTCAAAATTATGCCTTTTCTAAATAAATAACCCAACTGTAATAATTGTTGCTTTCTGCTTTTTTGTATGTTTTTTGAACTATCATTGTAACCTTTAAGTTGTTTTGATTGCTTAGAGTTAACAAATTCGACCCTATTTTTTTATCTTTTTAGTAGACATTGCTAGTCTTATTGTAATCAATTTTTCAACGTTAAAATGATTTTCCTTTTCAGCTGATGTCTTGTTTTTCAGTCGCTCAAATCACCTGATACAACTTTTTTATATCTCAAACACCCACCCAACATTGTTTCCCACATTGAATTTCCCATCTCACTGTGAAATTTGCCACTATTACGCAAGTAAATTGGGTTGCAAACACTTTACAAACACTTTTTGACTTTACACACATAATTCTAAACTATAACTCAGTATAATTAACTTCAGTAACTTCTAAATCACGTACTGCATGTTTTATCTTTAAGGTAAGATTCCTCATTTCTCAAATCACTTTTTTGGTCTTTATAAGGTTAATTTCTGATGTGAGGTAAAAATATAATATTTTATCATTCTTTCAGAATGATGTCCTGTATGTGTCTTGATGGATCATTGGGTGAGTAAAATCAAGAACAACATGAGCCCATTTGCTGACGTATTTCTTCATCTTAAAGTGTATATGTCTCTCTTATTAGTTAAAAAACTTAAAAGACAGCAATATACCAATTAGATAAATAAGCAAATAATCAGAATGATGTCTTTAAAGGTTAAGTTATTTTTAAGAAGGGAACATGGAAGGTATTTGTGGTGTGAATTTCAGATGTGTGCTCTGATCCACTGGTCTTAGCAACACACCACAGTGTTCCTTATAGAGATATCTGAGGTTTTGCTGAGCCATCAAAGAATGCCATTAAAAACCCTCATTGCATGTCAACAGCGTGTGAATCCTACTCGCTGCCTCTTCTGTGGGTGGTGAGCAACACTCGGTTGACTCCCCTCAATCTTACCTTGGATCTGAAGGATTTAACGCACTCTTTCTTTGCTGGATCTAACCGCGAACACCTGCTTTCCGGATTAAACCTGTAATTCATCTATTAATCTATTTAATGCCATCGCAAAATTGACGTGTAATCAGAGCACGTTTTTTTTAACCATCAAATGGAGTGGTATAAGTTTGTTAGGCCTGTGATGATATAAATACTAATTTTGCGATAATAAAAGTCCTTTATTATTGCAATTGTAAGTGTCTTGGAAATGTATGCTTTCAAAATGTGTGTTTGCTATGGATTTTAACTGATGTGACATTGTGAATTTTAATGCTATTATTTAACGTGGTTGTGACAATTAATTTAACTCTAAAATGTATTACGATTTTCAATACTTATAAATTATGAATGCAATAAACTGATCTCTCATTTACATTAGACTTTGCCATAAACATGTGATCAGTGCAAGCTTGCATGTTGCTTGATGACTTATGATGTGATGATTTGACACTTAGAAACCGAATCCCACTGTGAGGAGCTTATTTGGGCTATGATTTCACATGGTTTGCATTTGCTCAAAATTTATGTATGCTAGCATAAATTTCCTAACAAAGTAAGAGGGATAATATATGTCCTTGACAACTGATTATTACCCTGCACTATTAAACTATAAACGATGCTTTTGACCAGGATTTTAAGGCATGTATGACTAAACCAGACCAGGCAGTTATGCATTCTTTTAACATCTTAAATATGACACTGACACTATTATGACGACTATATACTTTTTTCTCTGCATTATGTAATTTTCAGATACTATATACATGTTGCATATACAAATCCTCCAGTTTTGCTGTTTTGAAGGAATTATGACTTGCAAAGGTTTGTTTACGCAATTGAGTTTATTTAGTGTTCCTAATGGTAGTTATTAGTTTTTACTCTCAAAACTATTTTAAAAGTAATGTTAATATTAGCATCGCTTAAGAAAAAAAGTTGTAGTCAAACCTGTACTTGCACTGATTATGTCACTATCAGTTTCAAATGGCAGCATTGCTAACAAGTCATGAGGTCAAAACAAATCGTAGACAAACATATCAAAGTGTCTGAAGTTGATATATATACCACTGATTTACAGGCTAAAAATTAACCTTTTTTTTTTTTGCTACAAATAAAATCAAACAAAAGTGGTTACTATAGTTAAACCATGGTAATCACAAATTAACCATGTTTTCTTACACTAACCATAGTTTAACCATGATATCTGTAGTAAAACAGTGGTTATGAAAATAGTCATCAATACTCCAAAAAAAAAAAACAAACAAACAAACAAAAAAAACACACTTTTACCACAATAAATCCATTAATTTTTGTAAGGGACACCATAGTATAAAATCTATGCCTTACTAAGAAAACACACCAAAATTATTATTGAAAGAAAGAGAAAAAGAAGGATGACCTGTGGTGAAAAAATAACACCATAGACACCATCACAAAATCTGTAATGGTTTTACTTTTTATAATGGGACTTGTATTGGTTTTAATGGAAACTGGACCCTGTTGGTCTCAACTGGTAATTGGTCACCTTCTATTAGTGGCTTATTAAAACCAATAAATCCTAATGGAATTTGTCCCAAGACACACTAGAGAAAACCATTTTTTACTGGTTTTAATGGTTAAAAGTTGATGGTTTGTAATGTTGGTATTTGTAGAGGAAACCATTAGAATTTTTGTGATGGTACTATTGTTTTTTCTTTAGCAGAATTAAGATATCACCGTCATCAAATCTGTCATGGAAATTAATGTATTATGCCCTGAAATTGTACAAAAGTATATATGCAATGTAATTACGTGTATATATATTCAAAATGACATATATGTATATATTACCAGAACTTTACTTGTTTAACAAGAATATTGTTATTAAAGGAAAAACAGAGTCTGACCCGCGCGTTGTAACCAATCAAACCGCTTGGCAATCTGCCTGCCTCTACTAATATCGTGAGTTGAGGGCGGTGCTCCGTGTTTGTCGAATAACGGGAGACGGGAAGTGTTTGGTAACATGTCTAGACAGCATCTGTCGGCTGAAATATTATTTAAACACTCACCTTACACTTGGAGAACTGGTTTGTGTTTTTAACCTCCTGTTTGATGCTTTACTTCAGGGAACAAGCGGAAGAGAGATGGATGGAGAGTTGGAGAAGTCTCTAGCGATATCTGCTGGTTTTGATGGGAACTGCAGGTAGTACTGCATGTGCTTCTCCCAACCCTAAATAGATTCAAATGATCGTGTTTACTAATACATAACTGAAATTGATAGAACAAGAAGCTGACTAATATATTTTCTGTTTGTTTGTTTTGAACGTGATACAATATGATAAACGGTTCAGTTTTAGTAATCTTGTTGTCACGTACCTCAATACAGTTTATGTCAATGGAGTCTGTTACCGATTAAATTCAGTAAAATAAATGTTTATTTAACTTTTATTCCAAGACGGCTATTGTATGCATAGAGAAAACTGCAAAGTAAGCACAGTATATCTGCATACTATACTGAACATGCTATTTTGAGTGTTGTTGAGTGTGCTATTCCAGTCATAGCCAGTGTGATAAATTGTGAGCGAAAATGTGCATGACAGTTGGTCATTAAGTCTAAAAATGTTTATACACTGCTAATTAAAAAACTTTTTAGTGAAATAGTACATTCTCAGTGTAAATAATTTGTAATGAATTATTTAAAAGTATCCACTTTTTTTTGAGAAAAGAGTGAGAAAATAGCTGGACGCGGATGAGACTGGAAGCCACACTCATAAAATTCACAAACGGCAGGCATGTGTGGGTGTGGCTTCGGTCTATTTTTAACTGTACAAATTAGCTTGCTTTGCTGCTTGATATTGCAAATTGGTGTCTTACCATGCTATTTTTAATGTGTTATCTTAATAATGAGCACACTGGTTTGTAGAGCAAACAGTTTTACCGTTTGCTGCACATTGCTATTCTTTCATTTCCCTATTGCGGATAACCAACCGGAAGTCTCGCCCATAGGCTTACTTTCACTTTGAGGAAAAGGGTAGATATATTAACGATAATTTGGTAAGATTTTTTTTTTTTTTTACTTTATACTGCCATCTGTTGACGTACATAAGTTTGCAGTCACTGATTCCTGCATTGAGTTATCATAGTCACAGGCATTTTTTTGCTCATTATTAATTTATTCTGCAACCAAAAGTGTCTGTAAATGGGAATTATCAAGTTAAAGTGAGTAGTATTTGTTTGGTCATGTGATCTCAACATGGCAGCCACCATGAGGTGGCAACCTACCACATGTACACTAAACAGCTACTCATATGTGACCATTAACCACAAAACCAGTCGTAAGTAGCAATGGGTAAATTTGTAGCAATAGCCAAAAGCACATTGTATGGATCAAAAGTATTGATTTTCTTTTATGCCCAAATCATTAGGATATTAAGTAAAGATCATGTTCCATGAAGATGTCTTGTAAATGTTCTAGCATAAATATATCAAAATGTAATTTTTGATTAGTAATAGGCATTGCTAAGATCTTCATTTGGACAACTTTAAAGGCAATTTTCTCAATATTCTGATTTATTTGCACCCTCAGATTCCAGATTTTCAAATAGCTGTATCTCAGCCAAATACTGACCTATCCTAACAGCTTTCAGATGATGTTTAAATTTATAAAATTGACCCTCATGACTGGTTTTATGGTCCAGAGTCATATATGACTGGAATATTCCTCTCCTGTGAATAAATATCATATTAAACAACTAATTTCTTTAGAACTGGAAAAGAAACTTTTTTTTCACAATGAACAAAGTTACTTTATATGTATGTTCCCCTCTTAAGAGAGCAGACAGTTGAGTGTTGTCTGGATGGCTCAGCTCAGCTGCTGTCTTTTCACTCATAACTTTTACAGAACTGATGATGACAGCTAACGAGGAGAAGAAGATGATTTCATTAGTGGAACTGGTCCAAATAAACCACATTTCCTCTTCTCTTGAATGTGAGGTTCTGTACAACATCTTGAAGCTCATGGTAAGTTCATTGAGTCTGCTGCTTGTCTGTGATTTAGAGCCAATGGTAATTATTCAAGAAAATTCACTTTCTGTTAACTCTTTCTAAATTCTTTTTTCAATGACGTCACTTAGGCCACATGTTTCAGCCACTGTTTTAGCAAAATTGGATTGGAATGTAACATCTACTTTTATGGTATTTTTGTATTAAGCCATCACTGTCACCAAATAAAGATAATTAATTTATTATGCCCTAAATGAATTTACTCTTAATGTATACCATCTATAACAAATATAATATACTGCATGCATTATTTAAAGAATTCAATATAAAATTAAATATATTAAAAACTAAACATTGTATATTTTTTAAGCATCCCTTGGATCAGCTTTGTGTCCTTTTTTATGTAACTAATTTACATGATCCTGTCAGTTTTTAAAGGAAAAAATCAATTCCCATTCTATAATTTTTTCATTAAATATACCATTTCAAAGGTAAATATGTCATATTATTGAAGTAAAATGGGTTGTGAATGTTGACTTAAAACATCCAAGCTTTTTTTTTTAACTGACTAAAATGTCATTGCAGAACTCACTTATATTGTTTTTAATCACTAAAATAGCATAATTAGAATTAGAATTATTATTAGAATGATTTCTAAAGGATCATTTGACATTGAAGACTGGAGTAATGATGCTGGATTCAGCATCATTACATCATTACATCAAAATTCACTACCAGTCAGGTTTTGAACAGTAAGATCTGCTCACCAAACCTGCATTTATATTATCCAAAATACAGCAAAGGCAGAAATATTGTAATATTTTTACTATTTAAAGTATAACAAAAATATAACTGTTTTCTATTTGAATTTATTCCCGTTATCAAAGCAAAATTTTCAGCATCATTACTCCAGTCTTCAGTGTCACGATCCTTTAAAAATCATTCTAATATGCCGATTTGCTGTCCAAGAAACATTTTACTATTATTATTATTAATTATTATTAATATTATTATCAATATTTAAAACAGTTGAGTACTTAGGATTCTTTGATGAATAGAAAGATCCAAAAAACTGCATTTATGAAATAAAAGCTTTTGTAATCAGTGTAATTTTTTATTTTTTTTTTTTTAGAAATTAATCATTTTATTTAGCAAGGATGCTTTAAATTGTCATTTATAATGTTGCAAATGATTTCCATTTCAGATAAATGCTGTTCTTCTGAACTTTCTATTCTTCAAAGAAACCTGAAAAAATTCTACTCACATAATAATGATAATAAATGTTTTTTGAGCAGCAAATCAGAATATTAGAATGATTTCTGAAGGATCATGTGACATTGAAGACTGGAGTAATGATGCTGAAAATTCAGCTTTGAAACCACATGAATAAATTATATTTTAAAATATATTCAAATAGAAAGCAGTTATTTTAAATAGTAAAAATATTTCACAATTGTACAGTTTTTGCTGTACTTTGGATCAAATAAATGCAGGCTTGGTGAGCAGAAGAGACTTTTTTTATATTATAAAAAATATAATATAGATGCTACTGCCATCTATATTAACAGACCGAGTTTGAAAATATCTTCAGAATAACCCACAATTGTAATTTGACCAAAATAAGAACATAAAACATTGCATAATATATACCATATCCTGTTGTCAGCACAAGGATGCACTCTGAGGAGTGTCTGAAAATAGTACACTACCATCTTAACAACTGTGTATGTATTTGTAAATGATCTTATGTTTATTAGTCAGCACTGCTGACTTTGCAGGATCATGTTAAGCCGAAGCAGGGGGAGCACCTCTTTGAAACAATATAAATGAGTGATTTCTATTAATTAAACATATGAGAAACTTGATCATTACAAGGCCGAACGCTGGTTCAGCCACTACATGTCGTGTCCAAAAAAATCACTGTGGGTTTTTCCTAGTTATAACCAAAAAAGGAACAGCAAATGTAAGAAACACAAAACAAGTGTTATTCTCCAACACCCTGCGAGTTAATCGATTCATCTGGAAGAGGAACGACTCCCGGCGGCCCGTATCAGATCACATCCACCATCCGCCTCGACTCAGTTCTTCTTCTTAGTTTAATCACACCGACATCTGGAAATTTTGTCTTTCTCTTCTGTCTATTTTAAGCAGTCTGATTGGCAGACATTAGAAGTGGATATTTCAAGGGGCTGGCAATCCAACCGCCTTTAGTGCCTTACCATAAAGAGGGGAGCCCAATGATGCTGCCAGCCTTATATACGGTTCTTGAGCGCAGCTCTGCTGCTAGTGCTCTGCTTCCTTCAGACATTCTTCTTTCAGGTCTGCACGGCTGCCTAACTTTCTCATATAGGTGAGGGGAACGTCTGCCTTTTTAGAGTTTGACTGCATTTTGTCCCACTTTTTTGTTGCTCGACTTTTTGGGGTATCATACATTTGGAATTTACAAAAGTTGTGTTTTGGATTTTTTTATTTTTTTGGAATGACATATTTTGTAAACATTTTAAAGCTATCTGAGACTATGAAATTACATATTTTATGATTTTTTAAAAAAGCAGTTTTGGAAATAAATAATGTAATTATATGCACTTATTTACTTCTAAATTTATTTTCTTGCTGTTGAATTATAATATATGCCAGTTAAATACCATGCAATGCATGTTGAGCTGCCAAAATGAGCTTGGCAAAAAAACAACATATTTTAAGTGCGTTTGCTAAAATGTCAATCAGGTGGTGACAGAATTGACAGAATTTCTACTGCATTCTGATTATAGCATTAATGCATATGTGATATAAAAAAAGCATTCAAAACACTCAGTATTCATGCGAACTGCTTTGAAAAGATCTGTTATATTTATATAAGACGTCTGAATACAGCAAAATCTGATCTGTGTGAGTTTCAGATTGGTTGTATTGTTGGCATCTGCATAGATTTTTCCAGAAGCAGGGAGATTGGGATACTGGATATTAGAAGGGGAAATTCACACCCCTCCCATTGGCAAGTGGGCACGCTTACAAGTGCTGGTTTCAAATTAGGGAAGCATAAAACATAGCCCACTCTATATGATGCAGATGCATATGATGCCCATAAGGACCTTTAAAATATTTATGATTAAACAATCAAGTCAATATATAAATTTTTTTTTTGTATTCTGTACAGGGGTGAAGAAAACAGGTGGCCAAGATGTCTGAGTGAGTATATAAATATATCTGTTATTCACATTTAATATCAAACAAATTAAAATCTCTTCTTGTTTTGTTAAATTGTAATTGCTACATCTTCTCATTACAGAAAAAAGATGACATCGAGTCGCCGGCACCATCTAAAGGTAGAGTAAATAATGCATAGATATTTTAAATGTAATATAATGTAATATAATGTAATATAATGTAATATAATGTAATATAATATAATATAATATAATATAATATAATATAATATAATATAGTATTAAGGACCCTATGCAATCAATATTTGGCTTTTTGGCCTTTAGTATAATATAATATAATATAATATAATATAATATAATATAATATAATATAATACAAGTATTAAGGACCCCATGCAATCGATATTTGACTTCTGTGGCCTTTACTGTAATATAATATAATATAATATAGTATTAAAGACCCTATGCAATCAATATTTGGCTTTGTGGCCTTTAGTATAACATAACATAACATAACATAACATAACATAACATAACATAACATAACATAACATAACAACATAAAATAATTATTACAGATTGCATTAAACCAAAATTTGACTTGTGGCCTTTAGAATAATTTAATATAACATAATGAAACAAATGTCTCATTGTAATTGAAAAGTTGATTGATTCACATGCTGCTTAAGATGGGACAAATACAGTGATCTGTCAGGCCACATTAAAGAGTGTGAAAAACACAATGTTGTAAAACATATTGTTTGCATTTCACTATAAAATGAAATGATGAATCTGAACACTGATACTTTGTTTTATACTAAAAGTACCAAAAGTATAAAGATTATTGCTATTATTGAGGGCTGGGGCAATACAAATTATGAATTCAAAGAAATGTGAAATATTATACTATGGTATGATTTCTGCTAATAATCCAGCACATTTTGAAATCGGTTGCCAGGTCACTGGAATTTCTTCCAGTGCTCCCAATCCAGGCAATTTGCATGCGCAATATAGTTCTAAATAATAAAAAAAATAATTCTTGTAATTTTGACTTTATTTTCAAAATATTTAGACTGAATTCTCGTCATTTTTTTACTTTATTCTCAAAATATTTCATCTTTATTCTTGTAAATTTGACTTTCTTCTCAAAATATTTTGACTTTCTTCTCAAAATATTTTGACTTAATTTTTAAAATGTTTGACTTTATTCACATAATTTGGACTTTATTCTTAAAATATTTAATCTTTATTCTTATAATTTTGACTTTATTCTCAAAATATTTTTACTTTAATCTTGTGATTTCGACTTTAGTCTTGTGATTTGGGTTTTATTTTTAAACTTTATTACATTTTATTTTCAAAATATTTTGTCTTTATTCTCGTAATTTAGACTTTTGTTTTTCGACTTCATTCTCAAAGTATTTTGACTTATTTGACTTAATTTTGACTTACATTTTCTTTATTCTCGTAATTTCGACTTTTTTTCTCAAAATATTTTGTCTTTATTCTCATAATTTGGACTTTATTCTCAAACTATTTTGACTTAATCCTCATAATTTTGACTTTTTTCTCAAAATATGACTTTAATCTCAACCTTAGAGTTTTTTTTTTTAACGTATAATATAAATAAAGACCACATTAAATCAATATTGTGTCAATATAAAATATAATACAATATAACATCATAGTAATTATTGCTAACCACATTTAATTAATATTTAATTTGTGGCTTTTAGTTGATGTCTGTTTGGATTATTTTACCTATTAACTCTTGAATGTAAACTTTAATAATAAGTAAATAATCAATAATAATAATAATAATAATAATAATAATTTAATAATAAGTAAACTTTCACCATATATATGCATTTCAAATTAACTTTTGAGTTTTACTCTTCTACAAATACAGAGCAAAAAATATATGACTTGTCCAATCAAATGCTCAGTAGGAGGACAACGACCCTCCATTTAATACCATCTGAATGAAACTGGCGACCTGGCTGTGACGTGACTAATAAGCTTAGTGATTACATGGGGTCTTTATGATTGACTGCTTGTGTCTTTGTCATGTCATGGTGTCGTACAAGATTCAGGGTCTCAATGATGTGTTTGTCCACAGAGTTTGGTGCTGAGCATTTCAAAAGGCATTCTGGAGAAAGAAACAGCTCAGGTTAAGATAGATAAGCAGAATTACCTGTCAGAAAACTGCCCTCCTCTGTCCCTGCCCGGATCTTCACAGGAGCTGCAGGTCTGTTTCCTCATTCATGATCTGTTCAGAAGGCTAACGCAATTAAAAGTCCTTAGCACATGTGCATATACAATATATATAATAACCAACAGCAATAACTCCATGGTTATTATAGATAAACTAAAGCTTAAGCCATAACAACATTTTGTTTACCTGAAATGAAGTAATTAAGTAATAAAGGTTAATTGAAATTCAAATCTTTCAAAATGTTAGAATGGCATTCAGATGTTTTTCTTAATATTACTAGTTGTGAATGAACAGATCTGCTCTTGAGAGTTTATTAGTGCATTCCAGATGTTGTATTGCACGCTCTTAAAACAATATATAACAGAAGCTGACTATTTAAACATCGCTGTTTAGGAGCTGTGCAAGAAACTTCACCAGCAAATCGACAAGGTTGATGAGGAGAGATATGACTTGGAGGCCAAAGTGGGCAAGGCCAACAAAGAGGTGATGTCTGATACTCAAACACACCTTAGTATGATGGTTCTCCGAGCTCCAATTTGACTCCTGTTTAATGCGTGTACAGATTGAGGATCTGAAGATCAAGGTGGTCGACCTGCAGGGCAAGTTCAAGAAACCTGCGCTGAAGAAAGTGCGTCTCTCCGCCGATCAAATGCTTCAGGCTCTGCTGGGCTCCAAACACAAGGTGTCTCTGGATCTGAGAGCCAACCTCAAACAAGTCAAGAAGGAGGTCAAAGAGGAGGTGAGTGAACTATGACATTTGTCCTATGTGCTTATAATACAAAGCAGATATGATTAGTTATGGCCTTCTTCAAAACCTGGCCTCAAGTTGCTATTGAACATGGTATAAATATTTTTAAACACTTATTATTACTTTCATATACAGTCAAACCAAAACTTATTCAGACACTTTCAACATTTTTCACACAGAGTTAACCCTTGTGCATCAATAAAATAAAAGATGTCCATAGTGGACAAAAATGTCCATGTCTTGGGAGCACAGACTTAAGTTTGGTCTCATTTTAAAAAAGACCCATGGCAGATTATTGTTGAAGTAGAAAAAGTTTAAAAGGGGAAACAAAAAAAAGTTATAGAGGTATATGAAAATGCTTTATGAACATTTTATGAAACACAAACTCTAAACTTGCTAGAAAAATCAAAGCCATAAATCTAAACAAGTTGTGTTCCAAATTTGAGGTTGATATCTCAAAAAATGAGCTTTCAGGAAGATTTTGTTTGGGCACAGTACCAATTTTTTCCCATTAGATGCCAGCAAAACTCTGCTGGTGCACACAGTGGTTGGATTTGTGATTTGCAGTTTGAGTTTTTCTCTCTGAAAAAAATTTATGACACACATGCAAACCACACTGTGACATCCATACCAACACACCCACACAATTATAGCTGCGTTATTTATCCAATTGGCTCTATAATTTGCAGAAGCAGAAAACGGGAATAAAGCGAGCATTTGCTTTATAGGCCAAGTCTAAAAAAGGCACCTTCAGGTTAAAACAAAACAAAACAAAAAAAAGAGTAAAAAAATTAATTTAAAGCCTTGCCAACAGAATGAAAGCCTGTTAACAAAAATTGCATCATTTTACAGTTAAATGGCACTGCGATTAAAATTACAGTTTTTAGTGGGTTTCAATGGGGACATTTTTGTCCTTAAGGTCCTGAGAGGAACTATTTTGTGTATCTAGTGCATAAAAATTTTAAGCTTTGGAGTTTAAGAGTTAAGTTTGGTCTCATTTTAAAAAGACTCATGGCAGATTATTACTAAAGTAAAGAAAAAAGCTTAAGAAAAAAAGTTATAGAGGTTTAAATTTATGAAAATGCTTTATGAACAATATTTTATATAAAAAATATATTTTATGAAATATGTTGAACTCTGAACCTGCTAGAAAATCAAAGCTAATACATCTAATCAAGCTGTGTTCCAAATTTGAGGTTGATATCTTAAAAAATGAGCTTTCAGGAAGATTTTGGTTTGGGCACAGTACCAAATTTTCCCCATTAGATGCCAGCAAAACTCTGCTGGTTGGATTTGTGATTTGCTGTAGAGGTTTCCTCTCTCAAATATTACAAGAACACACAAAAAAAATTATGACGTGCATACAAACCACACTCTTGACATCCATACCAACGCACCCACATAATTATAGTTGCATTATTTATCCAATTGGCTCTATAATATGCAGAAGCAGAAAACAGAAATAAAGCAAGTATCTAAGAAAAGGCATCATCTGGTAAAAAATTGTAAAAATTTCTATGTTGAAGCCTTGCCAACAGAATGAAAGTCTATTAACAAAAATTGCATCATTTTAGAGTTAAATGGCACTGTGATTAAAAATTGCATTTTTAATGAGTTTCAATGGGGACATTTTTGTCCGTAAGGTCCTGAGAGGAACATTTTTTGTACCTAGTGCAAAATTAAAGGAAATGGGGGTGAAATAGTAAAATTCCAATAAAAATACACACCTGTGCCAAAATGTATACAGCTGGCAATAACAACGGCAAAATTATTAAAAAAAAAAAAAAAAATCAAAAAGGTCGCATAAGGGTTAAACTGTGTCAGAACATATTCTTTTGGATAATGTCAGATAACTTTAATAGAAAGATACAAAATGGATACACACAATCAATACTTTGTTGACCAATTGCCAAACAATGCTTAATTTTGTTCAGTCTGTGGTGTAAAAAGGTCACTTAAGCAAAACAGAATCAGGTCAAAGTGTCTGAATAATTTTTGGTCCCCAGTTTTAAGAATTTTTGTCACAATTAACTTTATTTTGCTATCCTCACTTACATAAATGAACTAAAGTTTCTTGCACCCACTAGTCAAAAATATAAAAAAAATATATATGGTGTCTGAATATTTTTTGGTTTGACTGTAAATATAATACACAAGTAATAAATAAGTTGGTAATGTTTTGGTTTAAGGAACAATACTCACTATTAATTAGTTGCTTATTAGCACAGCTATTATTAACATATTGGCTGTTTATTAGTGTTTATAAAGCACCTATTTTGCATGACCATATTCTATATCTTACACAATCCCTAAACTTAACAACTACCTTACTATTAAAAAGCAGCAAAATAGGAGTTTATTGAGGCAAAAGTCATAGTTAATGGTTTGTTAATAGCGAGAATTGGACCTTAAAATAAAGTGTGGCAAATAAGCCACTAGAGACCAGGATAAAATCACCTTAACATAAGGGCTATTATGGTTTACTGCTTTAATGAATATATTTCAACAGTGTTAATAATTAGTAAGTGGTTAATAATGTGTTTTGTGTGAGTGACCTTTCAATAAAGATAATAGTGTCATTATTCAGATCAATTTTTTAGTTCAATAGCAATGTTGATGTTGCAAAATTACCGTTATTATTGGATAAGAAACAAAATTTGAACTGAAGTGGATGGTGTTGATAAATCATTAGTATTACTGTTAAAACGATAATATTAATTGTCTTTTGGCATGTGAATAATATAGAAGATTAATACATAATAGTAACTCATATTTCATATTTAATGTGAAATGATTTAATAATTAATTAATATAAAGCTTAATTAATTCAGGGTTTCTGCAGGTCTTAAAAAGGTCTTATTATAAAGTAATAATTCACTCTTCCACAAATTTCAGCCTAAAAAGTCTTAAATTGGAGCAAAAAATGAACATCCTTCTCAGTATTTTTGTTTTGTTTTCCACTACAAACATCTTTAAATCAAAATACACTTACCTGAGCTGCAAAATTAACATATTAAGTCAATACAAAAATAAAAGAGAGTGAGTTTATGGTTAAAACAAGAACAGTCATGTCAGTAGGGAATGAAAACTTGTTTTGCCTATGAATTTTTAGCAGATCATTTGTTCTTTTTTCTTTTATTCATGAAGTTATGGTTATGTCCATATTCTAGTGTTTGGAAGCAGAGTTATTCAAGCCATAAGCTTTTTTCCCCCTTGTGAAATGCATTAAAAAGTACCATATTGATGTATTGAGTTTCTTTACTAGGTCTTACCAAGTTTTTATATTTACCTTCATAAAACGTGCAGAATAGAGGAAAAAAAATATAAAAAATAATATGCTGTATGTGTGTATACACAAACATTTATATGGACCATTCTACAGAACTGGTTCAAAGTCAGAGTTGGAAACATCGTCTTTTTCCACAAGTTTGGATGTTTGCAAATTGTATAATATCCATAGTGCACATTTCTAGTAAATGTGCAGTTAATTCTCATATTGTATTTTCAGAAAATTTTGGAATATTTGTCCTCTCCTCAAATTTGTCACTGCTGAAACGGTAATATACAATTTAATAAGAAGAGGTATATTGACCTATGAAGATTTTGCTTACATCTTCCTTGTAAATATAGCTATTTTTCTATTTTATTGAAAAGTTCTCAGAGGTAAATCAATAACAAGTACAATTTGAACAATATTTTAAGTGTGATTTATGAGATTTGTTGATTTGGAATCAAAATTTTCTTTGTAACAGGCAAAAAGTTGATCATACTGATTTTAAACCTAAGGATTCATTAGTTTGAATATACATTGAACCAAACACTATCGTAACATCTTCAATTCAGTATACTTTATTTTTGACAAAACATCCTATGTTTCAGTAGTGACAATAATGTTTTGGTAACAACCACATCATATTACACAATTTTAACTTGAATACTAAAACACTACTGAAACACTAAAATACAAAAAATTGCATAACAGTACTAAAATTTAGTTTATTTTCCCCAAATAAAGGATTATGTGTTTGTGTTTGTCACTACCGAAACCGAATGTTTCAGTCGTGGGTGTTTCGGTAGTGACAATTATTTATTTATTTATTTTTTTGTATTTTTATGCCTTTATTTAGAAAGGACAGTGTAGGTAAGACAGAAAGTGAAGTGGGAGAGAGAGAAGGGGGTGGAATCAGGAAAGGTCCACGAGCTGGGATTCGAACTCAGGACGCCCGCAGTACAAAGGCGCTATATGTCAGCGCTAACCACAAAGCTATTGGTGCCTAGGGTAGTGGCAATTTTAGATACTTTTGAACCTAGCTCAAAGATGCTAATCAGCACATGGTTAACTAGCACAGTTCTGAACAGTTGTACACACATAAAACTAAATGTTATGGAATAACACCAAAAACGGCTTAATATAGATAAATGGTGTTCGCTAGTTTACATTTTCCATATTTTTGAACGCATTTACCTCAAAATGATAGGCCCACAGCTTGTAGTTAAGAGAGAGAGGGACACACAAACATTTTTTTGATCATAAATGTAGGGGTGTAGTTAAAATCAGTCTCAGCCATTGGACTAAAACATACAGTGTTTCGTTAGTGACATGAACATGCGAGACACATTTTTTGACAAAGTTTCATGATTTACAAAGAAAACATTTTTTAACTTTTTAAAAAATCTAAAAGATTTCAATATCATTTTCATAGGTTGTCAATTGCAATTACCCATTAAATGATGATTTTACATTTAAAATATTATTGTGGGTTTCAATAGATAATAAAAGGATTTTAGTAAACATCTAAGATTTGAATACTTAAATGCTTTTTAAAGGGGTCATCGGATGCAAAGTTCACTTTTTCATGTTGTTTAAACATTAATGTGTGTTGGCAGTGTATGTACACATCTACCTTATAATGATAAAAATCCATGCAGTGGTTTTTAATTAATCTGTAAAACTAATATCCCCTTTTTCAAATCGAGCAATTATCAGATGCCTGTTCTTGTGGCATCACACAGACAGAGGCCGCTTCCATGGTAGTTGATTGACATGAGCGTCTTACCTCAGATCAGCTGTAACAGGCT
>JAHKKF010489107.1:0-15712 GCA_019740295.1 Labeo calbasu | reverse complement strand
GAGGACGGGAGGGAGGCGAACAGGACCACGTGAGGAGCCAAGAAATGCTGGAGGGCAAAAATCTGGCCATATTTCTTCAGCTTCCACTGCAGTGATCACAGATCACAGTCTCCCATGTAGAGGCAAAATGTCCAGTGGATGCTGACAACGTTTGGACCTCACAAAGCTATTTACAACCTTGACAATTGGTTTAACAAGTTTCAATCATTTAACAGTGCTAACAGCATCAAAAGACATTAATTAATACATTCAGCCACTGACAGGAAAAAATAAGCAACTATTTTTGCATTACAGCAACACTGATTTAGGCTGAAGGGCAGCAGTCTTTTTTTTTTTTTTTTTTTACATCTCGCAATTCTGACATTTTTCTCAGAGTTGTGAGATATAAACTTGCAATTCTGAGAAATAAAGTCGCTGTTTTGAGAATTAAAGTCAGAATTCCAGACATAAACTCAGTTCTGACTTTTTTTGCTCATAATTGTTTACATCTTGCAGCTCTGACTTTTTTCCTCAGAGTTGTGATACATAAACTCGCAATTCTGAGATTATTAATTAGTTATTCTGAGAAATAAAGGCACAATTTTGAGAAATAAAGTCAGAATAGTGAGATATAAACTCAATTCTGACTTTTTTTGCTCAGAAATGTTTATATCTTGCAGCTCTGACTTTTTTCCTCAGAGTTGTGACGTATAAACTCGCAATTCTGAGAAATAAATTAGCAATTCTGAGAAAATAAAGGCGCAATTTTGATAAATAAAGTCAGAATTATGAGATATAAACTCAGTTCTGACTTTTTTTTTTTACTCAGAATTGTTTGTATCTCACAATTCTGACTTTTAAAGTCGGAAATAGGAGATCTAAACAATTCTGAGGGAAAAAAATCAGAATTGAGTGTATATCTCGCAATTCTGACTTTATTTATCAAAATGTATATTTCTCAAAAGGTATAAACTCAATTGTGAGAAATAAATTCTGAGAAATAATGAGCAATTCTGAGAAATAAAGTCACAATTGAAAAATAAAGTTAGAATTGCAGGATATAAACTCAATTCTGACTTTTTTTTGCTCAAAATTGTTTATATCTCGCAATTCTGACTTTCTTTCTCAGACTTCTGAGATAAAAACTCGCAATTCTGAGAAATAACGTCAGAATTGAGAGATATTTCTCAGAATTGTGTTTATATCTTGCAATTGTGGCTATTTTCTCAAAATCACAATACATTTTGCATTTCTGACTTTAAAACACGCAATTGCAATTTTACATCTCGCATCTCTGAGAAAACATCTGAATTGCAAGTTTTTAATCACGCAATTCAGAGAAAAAAAAGTCAGAACTGTGAGATCACAATAACCTTTTTTATTTATTTATTTTTTTAATTCAGTGGCGGAAACTGGCTACTATAGTAAAGACACTTATAATTTTACAAAAGATTTATATTTCAAATAAATGCTGTTCATTTTAACTTCCTGAAAGAAAAACAAACACTTTAGCAGCAACTCAGCAGAATGATTTGTGAAGGATAATGTGGCTCTTAAGAATGGAGTAATGGCTGCTTAAAAAAAAAAAAAAATGGAATAAAAATCACATTATAAAAAATATTTAAAAAGAAAACAGTTATTTTAAACTGTAATAATATTTCAAAATATGTTTCTAATTTTTTTTATCAACATGTTATTTAATAATGCAGATGTTGTGATGAAAATCATGCTGTAAACAACTGAACTTCACACTGTGCCTAAAAACATGCTTTCATAAGCTCTTCCTCTTCCAAGCTTGTTTTGGGTTAGTTGTACGTATTTTTGAATTACTTCCGGCTGGCACATTTCTACCGTCACAGCCTAAGCCTTTGAAAGAGGTTGCGATAATGATAATTCTACTCGAAAAGGCAAGAGGCATTTTCCCAGCTAATCTATTTGTTTCTGTCCTAGCAAATGCTCCTAGTCGACTAATTAATAGCCTCACAGAGCTTTTTCAGACTAACAAAATATGCATCTCACATCTACTTAATTTTCCTGCAGCTACAGACAATTTTCTTATTAATAAGCATTCCTTTTGTCAAGACACTAATCCTGTGCAGCTGGCAGGCATAAAACGACGGGCTAGAAACAAGAGTAGGAAATACAGGTTACAGTCTCCTGAGTCAGCCCTTTAATCATAGCCGCAGTCTTATTAAAGCAAGAACACGATACAGCCAGCCGTTCCAAAAAACAAGATGCTGCAAATGCCGTCCGCTTGTGATTTTTCCTCATCCCTGCTGTCTGGGAGACGCTCCTGCTCACGATTCTCAGAGCTATCGCTTTATGATGACTGTATATGATGACAATGAAGGGTGTAAGTGATGAATGGACACAGTAGGTACCAAACTAAAGAGTCTGGAGGATACAAGCAGTGTCTCTTTCCCTGATTGGTTGACAGATGGGTCAGGCGGGTTGCCTGGGGAGAGGCAATTTATCTCGCATGACAAAGGGTCAACTTCAAACTCAAAGAGGATGTTTTAACGATGGCAAAGTACAGCCATCTCATGCTATTAGGCCTTCCCTTCTGAAGAAATAAAAGAACATTTTAAGGGATGTTGCCATCCTGGTACGGTTGTTGATCACGGCGCCCGCGATTGGAGGAGTTCTTTCTTTTACAGGGCAATGTGCAGTGAATATAAACAACTTGCGTGCTTTCAGAAGAAAGGCCATTGTGCCTTCAGGGCCGACGTGGGGGGTCTTCAGTCATGCCGTATCTGTACGAACCACCACTTCACGAAGCTGTCTTTCACTGCAACGACGTTTGCAGTGTCGCTGTTGGTGCCCGCTAATGACATTACTGCATTAATCAATGATTTGACGTGCCATGCTGTAGATTACAGCGTCTGCAAGTGCATGTGTAAGCCAGGAGATGAAGAAATGACATTTTCTTTTACCCAGGAATGACGAAATGAAATATTCCGCAAGAACATCCTGCTGCAATTTAAAACTTTTCTTTTTTGATGTTCGTTCAGGTTCAAACAGACCTTACTCGGCTGGTAATTAGGCTGGTTGAGTTTACAAATGTCAGACAAACCTAAATCCCATTAAGAAATCTCATTAGTTCCAGGTGAACCTGTGCAAATTCTGTCAAGTTTGTCAAGGACTTCATATGAAGCAGTAGATAAAAAAGCAGGGCCAAATGAGAACAAATGAGCGCTCTCCTTGCTCGCCTAAAGCAGTGTTCGAGCAGTGCGGTTTGCCAAAAACTGGCAAAAGGTGCCAGTGCATATCTAAATCTTTTAAACCCACCAAACAAGAAATGGACCGAGAAACTAACTAAGAGTTTCTGTCTAATACAACAACAATTATCTACCAGGGTTTAACCATCTACTGTGGCCTGTTACACTCTTAAAAATAAAGGTTCTTTATTGCAGAACCTATGGAACCTTTCAAATCCAGAAAAGGTTCTTTTAGTGAAAACATGTTCTTTAGATTTTTAGAATGTTCTTCAAAATGGTTCTTTTAGGAACTGTTTGCTGAAAGGTTCTTTGGGGAACCAAAATGGTTCTTCTATGGCATCACTGCAAAAACACCCTTTTGGAACCTTCGTTATTAAGAGTGAAGTCCACTGAGGGCTATAGCTACCAACACTGTATCTAAAACATAAAGGAACAGTTCATCCAAAAATGACAATTCCGTCATCAATTACACGTCTTTCTAACCTTCTGGTTGTCAAACGTTTTAACTATCTTTGTTTTAAAGAACTGTTTTGTTCATACAATAAAAGATCAGTGGGGTCCAAAGCAACACTGGACAACATGACAAAAAGACGTATTTTGAGAGGAAAAAAAAAAAATTGTAAAGACTGCAGACTTTTGATTTGTGCAGTAACAATCCCTTAAAGTTTGGTCGTGAGTAAAGGCAGCATTTATGACCAGACACAACTCATTCAAACCTTTTAAGACCATGAAAAAAGAGTCATATCTAAATCAGACTTCATTTAGCAGCGTTGTCAAGAATAATTTCAAGTTAGCATGTCGTAAGGATGAGGGGGTCTAACAATCAAGGCACCGATGCTCCACCAATGCCACTTCCCAGGCCTAATAAATAAAACAAGAGTACAAAACAAAGTAATTTCTTTCCAGATGATTTGGTTTCACAAGAAGCAGCTCTGAAACCAAAGCAGGGCTCTCCGCACAGGTGCAACACTGTGGATTAACAAACAAAACATTCCTAGAGAGCTCACGGCACGTCTCAGGTTTGTTGATGTTTTGCTAAGCCTTGATCTTTATACCTGGTTCCTGTCTGTCACTTCTGTAACTGGAAGCGGAGGAGACTTGTGCTGGCCCAATTTATTGCCCAACTACATCAGTATCAACCGCAGATGAAGGCTGTCTGGATTACAAATGGAAACGCATGACTGAGTGGCATTGTTGTCAAAACATGCGCAATTGCATTGGACAGTGCCTGACACATGACATTATGAGCACATCTGACCCTCCATCGCTCCTGCCTTCTACATGAATCATGAAACGGTGAAATCTAAAACAAGGTGATCAAATTTAAATGAACTCACAATTTCCGTGGCTTAAAAGTCAAAACATTTCTAGATACGCAACTCCCTTTCTGGTATTCCTCATATCCAAGCTTCTGTCAAATACCATGATAGATTACAGTCAAGTCACATTACGAACCCTCAGGACTTTGATGACTCCCAAATGATGTTGCCTTTGTTCTATGGTTTCATGAAAGGAAAATAAAGGAAGGGATCAAACCTCAAAGGAATATTTCAAAGGCATATCTCCTCTGTACTGATGACTCTCAATGTAATAATCTTAGGCACACTATATTGCTATAATAAGGTTCTGACTCTAAAACAGTCTATGCATGACTGTTTTGTCTTTCAAATGAGATTAATCTTGATGAGATACAAACTAGTCAGAGGTTTTAATTAAACAATGAGAGGCAGCTGTGATAGCTGATCAAAAAAAAAAATTTAAAAAGAGACATAAATGTATTTATATAAATGCAGACTGGCAATGAGATAAGCAGATATACGAAGTTATTACTTCATCATGTTCTTCAGAAGACAAAAAGGGAGCAAAACTGAAATGAACTTGAACACGTACTGATGCCTTGTAAACAAGCAACATTTAAAATAAAACAAGTATACCACAGGTCCCGCTAAAATAATGATGCAACACTGAATTATAAAAAAAAGTAATAATGATGACTTGAAGGAATTTCTACGTATATATGTGTGTGTGTGTGTGTGTGTGTGTGTGTGTGTGTGTGTGTGTGTGTGATGCATGTATGTATGTATACCACTGTTGCTATAGGAACCTCTTCTGGCTACTCGTCTTTTTCGCGCCTAATAAAAACACGCAAGGTGTCTAACTTGTGACTCAACTTCTAAGATTCCCAAAATCTTTGAAGACGCCTTCAAACGGTGCTTGTATTATACGAGTAATTGCTGTTTATGTAGCCTGTGTACTTTTCAAGACACATTTTGTTTGGACTTAATCTTAAATATAGGGGTAGACCACCAACTCCCCTCATTTGCTCCTTTATTTTACCTCAACACGGGGGAAAAAATAACGTCATTCTGGCACAGCGAGCTCAGAATTGCATTTCACATTGTTTTATAAAGTGGGCATCTTTTGTCACGGTTGGCCTCAAGCTTTAGTCGTGCTCCCACCTTGCGGGCAGTTGCTATGCTTGAATTATAAGTGTATCCTGTGTTTAAAAACAGAATGCATTGTATATGAAGTCAAAAAAGCGCATTTGACACTTCCGTTGCCCACCAAGGCTGGAGACAGCAAGAAAACCAGAACTTAAAGCGTTTGAATTGGTTGATTTCAGCTCTGCGCTTTAGTGTATGCGTGTTGAATTACCAATTAAGATTTATAAAATCCACTGCAGCCCAGCATCCAAACATATAGGCTAAAACCCGCTGCAGTCATTCCCAACAGCATGGTATGGAAAAGAAAAAAAAAAAAAAAACAAGCGTGCATAAGCGGACTTACCATCTGAAATGAGCATATACAGCAACAGAGTTTCCATCCAAGAGCGTATAACGGACATCGTAGTTCCCACGAATAAATCCTGTTTGTGAAGATAAACAACAGCGCTCCTTCAAAATATCTCCCGACAGACGTCTACAGTCCAGCGACGAATTCCCAGCGAGAATCTGTTGGATTGTGATGCTGGTGAACTTTATCTAGAGCTAGCACGTCCATTATATCAAACCAGTTAAGAGTTAAATCAAAAAGACCGTGTCAACCAGCGACCGAAAGCGCAATGAAGAGCTTTCGAGAGAGAAAAGTTACAGGTATCCGGCTCAGGTGTCTCAATTCCCACGCGTATCTCTCTCTCAGTAATCCACACGACATGGAATACAGTCGTTTGCGTCCATCCAGAGATTTTAATTCAAACTATAATCCCGTGAAAGCATGAAACGCCAGCAATGGTATCAGAACAGAGCACAATACCGATGTCGTCCACGAGCTTGTTAGTTTAACAATCTACAAAGCATCTCGGATTAGAGGTATCGAAAACAAACAGCTAATACGCGGCGTGTTTGTTTAATTATAGTGTTTTCGGATTTCCGCTATAGTAACCTTGACGTTTGTCAATTTGTATTTTATGGATGAGATCCGCTTTCTTCGATGTATAGCCGACCCGAAGTTCTGCGATGTTAAACTAGATCGTGGCCCATTGATGCATGGAAATAAACGCTGGTTTGTCCGCTTCGATGAAAAAGTGTCTTCTTCTTGAATGAAGTCCGAAAGATGACTTGAAATTTTCTCAGAACGAACGGAAGTCCTGGACAACCTCTCCTGGTAAACTATCACGCTTTTACATGTACTGTATGAAGCGTATCGCATCCATTTTTTTTCAACTCCGAGGACTTGCGGGAAAAAAATAAACGTTATATTCTTCACAATGCAGCGCTCCGGTCTGTAAAACAAGAGTCTGTAGAGATTCGGCTTCACTGTTGAGCTTCGTCAAAACAAGATTATTCAAAACCACTCCTCCTTATAGGTCACACAACCTAACTTTGCGTTTCAACAAACGGTCTGTGAATGGCGTGAAGTACGCGTTGCGTTCCGCTGGACTTGCAGTTGAAGTAGGGTGAATCCGTGAACCCTCCAAATCTCTTCGGTTCACGGCGGTCACGTGACACCGGAGTCTTTACAATCAGACCGCTCTGACGTTTCCAGCGTCCGTCATAACGGGTGCATCTCACTAAAACATGACAGGGTCACATTTCACCCTAAGATCAAAAGATAGATTAAGATGATGACCAACACACAGTTCAGCTCCAAATTCCCACTACTGTGTTTTGTGATGCCAGTTTTTCTCAATGGCATTTTCTCATTTGATTTTTAGGGGGGAAACACATTTTGTTTCAAAGTAACTCGATGTTTTGTTGCGTTATGTGTCGTACACTTTAATAAAGACTAATATTGGCATATCTGTTTGCTATAAACAACAGTAGTTTATAAAATCTACAACTAAAGTATTATTGTAGCATTATTGGAAAACATAGCTAGACATTTTACATTTTGTTAATCAAATCTTAAACTTTTTTTTTTTTTTTTGAAAACGTTATAGCAGATATTTTAATTAAATTCAAAAAGCAAATTCAATTTGAGACCAATATAAAAATACATAAAACATAATCAAATAACTATCAACATTATATATGTATATTTGTCACTGTCACAGTTGTGGCAAATGTAGGTCTATATATTGTTCCAGTGCAGTTTTTGACTGGTCAGTCATATTTATAGTTTTTAAACATGTAAATGAAAAGCTGGCCGTATCAAATTTAACAAGAATTCTAAATGTTGAATTATACATCTTAAATATGATTTATATATAGCTATATATAAGCATTAACACATAAATGCATTTATTATTAAAGTTAGTATAGGCACAAAGTAAAATGCAGGGATAAAAACAAAGATGTTATAAAAGACTTTTACAACAGGACATCCTAATCAACACCATATCAGCCAGAAGCATGGAATACACAAATGAAAATCTCATAAGTAACTGTATTTCAGGAAGTTGACGTTGCTTGAGGTGTCACACGACAGTGACATCTCCTGGCGGACTGCATTATTAGGGTCGTGTTCCTACATCCTAACAGCTTGTCAGTTTCACACGGCAGGACAGTGCTAAATAAACACCATTGTCGTGATTTTGATACTTTTGTACATCTCTTTCTTCCTTTTAAATATATTTTCACAGACTGTAGGGAACACGCACCCTGACAGCTGGTCTTATTTGTGTTCATTTGAAATTGTTAATGGCGTAATAAATAAACACATGCTTTAATGGCTAGAGCATTTCACTTCTGCTGTTTGCATGAGATTTGTGCTTATGCATAATACAAATAATGTAATGCACATCACAATTTCATATGTAAGCTGCAGACCATAAAAGAAAAAAATTAGAATGCTATCTGACAGTGCGTAATATACCCGCTGTAATAAAACGTTTCTCATTTTCTTCCGCTGAGAGTAGCATGCTAAATGTATGCTCACACATTAACTCCACAGTTTATGTTGCGGAAAACATATTAAGATTCTTCATTTTAACCATTTGTTGTTTCAAAGTGGTTTTGGCCCTGGTGTCCCGTGATGTTTTGTTTAATGCACCGCTGATGGCTTTGTTTACGATGTGAAACTGCACACAAGGATATTGGTTACTCGGATAATCTTCCTGTATAGCACGGTCCCCTTGTAATACACATTGGAACCTCTGGTAATGGCCCTAGGACCGGATTTTAGAGTACTTACATTGATTCATATCTCAGATATTAACTTTGTTATACCTTCATCCTTCCTAGCCAATTAGATCTAAGGTTACACCCTGACATGAGCATTCTTCATCTACTGTCACGTCGAAAAGCAAAGGGAAATGATGGACGTTGCTTCTGAAACTTGAAATAGTTAGCTGATGGTAACATGCTGCTGGGCTCTTATGGTTTACAAACGCAGTCTAAAAAAAGAAGACAGCCCTCTTTGCTCTCAGAGACATTACATTATGGTGTAATATATTAATGAACCAAGCAAAAAAGGTGCCAAGCTGTCAGCATGCGTTCTAGCAGCAACACATGAAGAGGCCCAGTGTCACTGAACCCATACACACATGCATTAACATATTAGAATGATTTCTGAAGGATCATGTGTCACTGAAGACCGGAGTAATGGCTTCTGAAAATTTAGTAAGAATAAAATACATTTTAAAAGATAAATCGGTTACTATAATTTTAATAATATTTTACAATTTTACCACATAACTGATTAAATAAATGTTTTCAGCCTTCTTTCAAATATATATTTATTATATGTCACTTATTAAACTTTCCTGTTTTTTTTTCTCTTCTTTTTTCACACACCATAACTGCATTATATTTGTTTAGTGCAAGGTTTTTTTTTGTTTGTTTTTTTACCTCTTTTACATGCTGTGCGAGGTTCATAAATCACATCCGATCAATATTTTAAAACATCTTTTCTCTTCATTTCCCTCATCTGTGCTGAGAATGTTAAAGACACAATCAATCAAGAGATTTACTATGGAGAAATGAATGAAATAGTCTGTAAATGAAAATCTGGTGACCTGCTGGTCACCATTTAAACATTATTAATAATCGCAAGCAACAGTTGTGGAGAAGAAGTTGATGAATCATACACTAACTGAGATTTCTAAACTGAATTGTTGCATAAGCAGTCAAAAATGGTTCACAATTCCCAATCTAAATAAAATATTAAACACTGAAAGAATTATTTGACTAAAGGCTTTTTTGCAGATGCATGAATTCTGCAAGATAGCAAACATTGTTTCAGTTAACTTAGCGTGGTCACAAAAGATGTACACACTTTAGTTATGTTTTATGCATATGCTTAGCCCACATCAAATCCCTTTGCCTTCTATGTGGGCTACAATGGCCTCGGGACCGAGGGAATTCCGTTTTTGTTCTTGAATAATATTAGTTTCCCATATGTGCATAAGGCACAGCATTTGCTCTCACTCAGCAGCTTCCAAAAATAATTTGCATAACTCAGTTAGTGGATCCTATTTATATACAATATAGTTGGCATGATTTTTGTAGATTCCGCCAACTTTTGATGCAGTGGCTGCAATAGCTGAAATCAAACCAATACTCAAGCACATACAGAGTCCCTAAGCAAGCAAGAGATATTTTTATGAGTTAAAGGCACAGTTCACACAAAATGAAAAATCTAACATCATTCGTTCCTTCGTCATTCCAAACGTGTGTGATTTGCTTTATTCTGCAGAACACAAAAGAAGATATTTTGTGCAATCAAACCAAGATATTTAGTGAACACTAACTTCTATTGTATGGACAAAATATCAATATATCTTTTATGTTCGACAGAAGAATCAGCGAAAAACAGTGAAAAAGCAACTGCTGTGGTTATCTTTCATTTATCTTTTCATTGTCTATATTCACTAGTTTGTATTAGCGTTAATTTTGTGCCCAAGAAATCAAAATTTTGTTTTTTGGCTTTTAGTTTTTTATGAATATGTTAGACTTAAGGTTAAGCTCAACAGTTTTGATGGCAATCACCCTGTTCTTCAGCTTCTCATCAAACTTTCTGTCCAATCAAATGCTCTCTAGAATCTGAAGTGTCCCACCCCCTACACTAGCCTATAAACAGATGCTGAAGCTGCGGCTGAAATCGGTCACTCGTTCAAATGCGGTTTTACTGAGCTCAATGGCTCCGGCCCAAGTTGTGATATAAACAAAACACTATTGGATATTTAAAAAGGGGGAGGGACTGTTTGATATGTCTGGTACTGTCTTCTTCTTTCAGTTAAAATTACATCAACACATAAAATAATACTGTGTGTGGTAAGGCATCAAAATCTCTTCAAAATATTACTGTGGACTGCTGTACACGCCTCTACTACAGGAGCTTTCATGTGTGCGGTTGCCAAATATCAAGGGTTCAAATCAGAGCTTCTCTGCTAATAAAAGGATTCATTTTCTGCCCAGTGTTTTGCTTGTTTTTGGCAATCTGGCAACCTTACGTAAACGCTGACGATGATCTGAAAACACAACAAACAAGTAAGCTGGGGTTTAGTGAACTGTATGTGTTCATCTTAAATTAAAGTGTCGTTCAGCCAATCTATGTTCTGTCATGAGATCTCGACAATCTGATCTCACGGCAATTCGTTCATATTTTACGAGGTGGCTAATTCGTATGAATTTGTACGACTTCACTCATACAAATTCATAAGATTGTTGCTTAATCATACATATTTTACAAGTTCCTCAATTTGTTCGAATCTGCACGAATGACCTAACCCTAACCCCGCCCCTAAACCAACCCATCACTGGGGTCTTGACAAATCGTACAAAAAAATTACTATTAGCCACCTCGTAAAAAAAATTAATACGAAATGATTGGGAGACAGCGTTGGATCTCGACTACTGTTTTTGTGGTTGCTGAATAAATGTATACTGTAAAAAATTATTTCACAACTTAGTTGTTTCAATTTATTTATTTAGGTTGACACAACTTGCAGCTTCTGAATTTGTTCATTCGACATAATATTTTAAATTTTACTGTCTCAACTAATTTGTAAGTTGACTAAATGTTTTTATTTGACCCCTCAACTTAAAAAAAATGTTTTGAATCAGAAGAACTTAAATTTAAACTTAGTTGTGTGGGCAAATTACATAATTCAGCCAGTTGAATGAAGTTAACATTACAAGTAAGATGAACTATTTTTGAAAATGTAACCTGGCTGCCTTAAAAAGATAAGTTTATTCAACAAGATGCTTAGTTTAGCTTATTTTTATTCAGTTTGCACAACTTATAATTTTAAATTTATTCACCAAAATGGTTAGTTCAAACAACAAAACGTTTGTTGGTCTCTCTAATTTTATGTTGTTTCAGATTGGATTTGGAGTTAGCACAGCTTAGATCATTGAATCCGATTAGACCGTTAGCATCTCGCTCAAAAATGACCAAAGTGTTTCAATATTTTTCCTATTTAAAACTTGATTCTTCTGTAGTTACATTGTGTACAAAGACGGACGAAAAATGAAAAGTTGCAACTATAGCAACTATACTCTTATTTCGGCGTAATAATCAAGGAACTTTGCTGCCGTACCATGGGTGCAGCAGGCGCAAAGATATTATGCAGCCATCAACTCTGCCGGCTGCAACTCTGCATCTAAACAAACTTAGTGCAGGTCACTTTCAGGCGCTGCGTAATATCATTGCACCTGCTGCACCCATGGTACGGCAAGTTCCTTGATTATTACGCTGGAATGAGAGTATAGTTCCTAGCCATATCAGCCTAGAAAATCACAGCTTTTCATTTTCCGTCAGTACACGATGTACACAATGTAACTACAGAGTCCAAATTTAAATAGGAAAAATATAGTCATTCTATATGGTCATTTTTGAGTGGGATTCTATTGGTCTTATCAGATTCAATGATCTATGCTAAGCTATGATAAAAGTGCTACCGCCAGACTCGGAGATCGGCTGAATGGATTCGAAAATGGTAAAACTCAACTGTTTAACTCGAGGGGACTTGGAAAATGAGCCTATTTTCAAAAAAAGTGGAGTGTTCCTTTTAGCTCAAAAAAATCCTGTCATTGCGATTGTTTAAATGCTCCCGATTGCGATGGAGCATCCCCAAACTTAAACATGTTTGATATTTAGGATTCTTGATCAGGCTGCCTCTGACGTGATACCCACGATAGCCAATGAGAGCTACCAAGCGTCACTTACCAGACGTAGCGTGCTTCTATAGCTGAACAGGTTGTGTTGACCAATTGTTATTAGAAATGGTCTGTGTAATGGGAATTGTCATACTTCAAAAATGGGTGCCCATTTAGCAGCAGCATCTGTAACCTTAACAGCCTAATTGTTTGTCTTTTTAAGAATGACAGTCTTTACGATTATGTCTGCAAACACAAAGCATGGCAAGACTTCATCAGTGAAAAAGAATAGTGGGTGAAAACTGAAAAGGAACAAACACTAAACACTAAAAAGAACTGTGTCCAAACAACACAGAACTTATGCTGCAAAGTGACAGCGAACCTCAATATTCACCTTGTTTTGTTAAAAACCAATCACACGCAAACTTCCATGAAAGATGCAATTACTAAAACATAATTTTCAGACACGAGCGCAAAAATGTAAAAAAGATGATCGTAATGATCATAAAACCTGGACAGCTGGAGCTCCAAATGAACTTCAACATCTGCCCTGGCCAGACAAATCACCTCGGTTTTGGAGAGAAGAGTGAGAAACATATTTCCTCCTCCATCCTCTCTGAAGTAACCGGCAGATGTTTCACTATAGACTATTCAAAAGTTGTGTTAATCTATACTAAGACGCTATTAAAAGGCAAATGGTGGGAAACAACCTTAATATAGAAATACTTGCTGCTTCCCCAGTGATCACATTTTTTTGTCCAACCACTGTTGGCATATTTATACAGTAAATACAACACCAACAACATTAATAATAAGAAAAATAATGATAAGGCGATGGACTGGCTGTCCTTCCAGAGTGTTTCCCTGCCTACAGCCCAACCCTTCATAGGAAAGTGGTTTGGAAAACGGATGGATAATAATAATGATAAATGTGTTTTGGATCAATATATATGAATTATTCCTCCCTTTTACCATTTACAGCAGGGATGTCTCAGTTTCTCAGTTCCTGGAAGGTCAAAGCCCTGCTAAGTTTAGCACCAACTCTAATTAAACACACCTGAACCCGCTAATCAAGGTCTTCGAGGCTTTTTAAAAAAAGTAAAGGTAGGTGGTTGAGCAGGTTCGAGCTAAACTCTGCAGGACTGGCCCTCTAGGACATTCCGATACTGTGAATCTTTTGGTTAAGTCTTATAAGTTAAACATGGTCAGTGGTTTTCATTTGAATTATTTAACACTCCATGGTATATTAACCATCAAATGAATAGAGATCTTGCCATCAAGCTTCACTATCATTGAGATAATGTATTGAAAAATCTATTTTTGTACTGCAGCTAAGCAGCTTTCAACTCAGTTTCAATGGTCTATTTACAGTTGCATTTATTCATTTATCAGACGTTTTTATCTAAATTGATTTCTAAATAATGAACAGAAACATAAGTGAATGTTTTGCCTATTAATAATAATATTCACACTGTAAAACTCTCGAAGCACAAATGTAAAAGCATGATTGCCTTAACTTTGCTTTACTCAACAACAGACTCCAGATGATCGATTAGTAAATGAGTGGACAGAAATAACACATTGACTTTTCTGCAGCATAAGGAACTATGTAAATCAATACCACATGTCTATGCGTATTTAGAAAAATATTTCTGTTGGCATAGGTTTGGCCTCCATTGGTTTTCATTATGCTAACAGCATGCACAATTAGCTTTAATGCTTTAAAATGGCCTCTTTCATAAACAACAATTGTATTAATTAAGCCTACTGCTGTTGCGAGTATCAGTTCTGCATTTCTGTGACTTTACATAAATGATTCCAAAGAATCCCTGCTTGATCTATTAGTAAGTCGGCCGCCCCGCATTGATGTGTGGTTTAAGGACACATCCCACGCACCCACTAACCCATCCATCATCATTTCTATCACTCTCTCTTTATTTAATCACTGCAGGTCATTAGGATTTAACAGGTCACACATTTCAAACACATAATTAACTATATTTTATATCACATAGATATGATTGTTCATCAGGACTTCAATCAAGTCCAAATCTTTTAGAAAAATGAAAACGCTAGTGGTAATTTTCTGCTGGGACATCAAGGGTTCAACCAAAAATGATCATTTATTCACCCGCAGGTCATTCAAATGATGTTTTTACCAGCTCATTCTGACGGCACCCATTCGCTGCAAAGGATCCACTGAGCAAGTCTCCAAATGTGTTCAGATGAAGAAACAAACTCATCTACATCTTGGATGGCATCAAATGTTAACTTGTTTAAGATTACAGACATTTCCATTAACCCTAAAACAACACAATGCAATACGTGATTCAAAATACAGGTAAAACACCTGTTAAAAATAAAGTACATTGCGTCTTATTTTTACAGACTTTTCTTAGAGCGCACTAGCGTTATCTGCTCACGTATGACAAGACATGAACATTTTATTTCATTGATTTCACACAATTGAATGATTTTTATCATGTTAGGCATCAGAACAGAATGTGAGGCAGCATATTCTATCTCTTGTTAAAGTATTTTAATTTTTAAAGCTGCTTGCTGACCATAAATCCAAAAGGATGATATTTTTAGCAAGTCAGGTAAAGAGCTTCACTTTTAAAGCGCTGAAAGCAATATTCACCCTATGTGTGAGTTTTATTGAAACAGTAAATCACATGTTTACCTAAATGGCTTTTAGCCTCGAAATTGCATATTGTTTTACTGGGGTTAGAAGATACAAATTAGTATGAAGAGAAAATATTTTGCTTTTTCATGTGACACCACTACATTTGTTGCTAATGCACAAAATCCTTTTATTTTCATATTTTCCACTTTAAAAGACATGAATAAAGCAGGTCCCTGAGGAGTTCAGTTTGCAGCTCCAGTTTCTTTCAATCCTTAAAATATAGCTGTATTACTCTTATCAGCTTTCAGCTGAAATGTAAGTGTTTGCTTTATTTTCTAATTTTCTAATTTCCCTGACAGAAGTGTGCTGTCTATGCCTTCACATTCATTCATTCATTCATTCATTCATTC